>JAEANM010020950.1:0-11978 GCA_017656035.1 Myanophis thanlyinensis
TATGTGTGTGTATGTGTGTGTGTGTGTGTAAAGAGCAAATTCAGCACCATTACACCCTGCCCTAGGAGAAAAAAAGAATCCAATTCCTATTGTATCTACCAGGTTTAATCTAAAGAGTCATTGGAGTGCCAGATGAAAAAAAAAAACCTTTCAAAACACTTATTTTTATACTCTTACTAATGTGTGTGTGGAATCATCTTCTATTTTATATGTTGCTCATCTTTAACTAGACAGAAGTGGAATAGAAGAGGAGAGAAAGAATATACCTGATCACTAAGGCCAAGTGAAAACGTATTCAAATTATAGCTATCTAATATACCAAGAATGCTTTATTTTTTATTGTGTGCAGAATTTATACATACTTATAAAAAAAATTGAAACGTTTCTCCTCTCTGACTTCTTCAAAGAATTCTTTGGAGAAAAAATAGACCCATGAAACTAGCATACTTTATACACAGAATTCAGAGATCAAGTCATAAGAAGTATAATCTTTCATACATTACATGGAATTTGCCCATGTAAACAAAAGCAATACAGTGTTTAGTTCTCAAAGTCTAAATTGAGGTCTTCTCAATTAATTCTCCTTGTTAATGACCAATATTAGACAAGCAGTGTTTTTCTGCCGTGAACAGCAAAGCAAAAAAGGGATGTACTGTATTTTGGCACATTATTTCATTTGTTTTCTGACAAGGACCCCATGTTGAAATAGTTGACACAATCTGAATGAATGGAAAATTTAAACATCTAGAACAAGGAGGCAAACTCAAGGCCCATGGGCCATATCTGGCACATGGGGTGCTTAGATCTGGCCCGTAGGGTCACCCTACAAACAGCAAAGTAACAGCCACTAGTGACTCTGTCAGTGAAAATGGAGCTAAGGAGTGTGGCTTGTGTTTCCTCTGAGCTCCATTTTTGCTGGCAGAGGGCAGCAGGAAGCCTTCCTGGCTGAATATGAGGCCTTGGGGGAGCACCCACAGCCTCCCTGAGTTCCATTTTAGCTGGCAGAAGCAACATCCACCCCACCCCACCCATACTCACCCAGTTCCCCGAGGTCAAACACAATCCTGATGCAGCCCTCAATGAAATCAATTTTGACCCACAATCTAGAAGAATCTATTGCTCAATAGTTTCCTTCCAGCATAGGGGGTATTTCTATCAGCTTAAATTCAATGCACAGAAATTCTCCTTGAAATATTGGACAATGTTTATATAAGCATTGATCTCATCAATTGTGGTTTTGTTCAGTAGCTCTGCCCATTCAGACTAGCAAATTGCTAAGAATAAAACCGTTTCCCCTGAAATGAGAGCATACTCTGATGTTTTATGAAGTTTTCCAAGACATTTTCCTCTAACAAGCTGTTTGCAGTTCATGTTTCCCTAACATATAAATTGTTGTGCACTGATTTCCTTTAGGTACATACTTTTTGCACACTGTTTTGAATTACAGACTGCATTATGGATTCTGGAAAAATATGGATTTGTGGAAATGTGAATTGAGTAAATACATATTGAAATGCAAACATCCTTCTTTGTCTCTAGATATCATGCAGCTTTGGGGCCCAGTTTAAAAAAGATAGTATTTTTATGTATTCAGTAAGAAATCCATAAGAACAAAATGGAACCCTCATTTTCTCCTATCCAAAAATAAACCCACAATATCCAACTGGTATTATGTGTAATACTGGCAGAAGCCAGCACATGCTACATTTTTTACCAGATAAAATAAATATACCTACCCTTCCCTTTCTATAGGGCCAAAGTCGTACAATTTGTAATAATTTTAGTTATCATTAAAACCATCATTAAATTCCAGAGAAAATCATATGAAGAATACAGGTAGTCCACGACATACAACAATTCAATTAGTGACTGTTCAAAATTACAACGGCATTGGAAAAAGTGACTTATGACCGTTTTTCACACTTATGACCATTGCAGCATCCCCATGGTCACATAAGCAAAATTCAGATGCTTGGCAACTGGTTCATATTTAGGACAGTTGCAGTGTCCTGGGGTAACGTGATCCCCTTTTGTGACCTTCTGACAAAGTCAATGAAGAAGCTTACTTCGCCTAACAACTGCATTGCTATCTTAACAACCACAGGGATTCACTTAACAACTGTGCAAGAAAAGTAATTAAAATGGGGCAAAGTTCGCTTAACAAATGTATCCCTTAGCAATAGAAATTTTGGGTTCAATTGTGATCATAAGTCGAGGACTACCTGTAAAGCAAAAGAAGATTGAAGCTGAAAAATTCAATCAAAATCTCCACTACTTTCCCAGGCCTGAATCTACTCCTAAGCTGCTTCTGGGTATCCCAAATGCATTCAAACCTCTTTGCATGTGAGATCATGATCAGGGATGTCAAGGGGTGGTAACCCTGCAATTACAAATGCTCAAATAGCAAGGGTATACATTCTCTCCCAAACTGTAGGCATATTTCTGCAAACATAATCAAGACTATTTTTAAAATGCTCAGATCCCTGCAAACACAGAAGTAGGATCCAGTGTTGTCTTCCTCATATATGAAGGATTTAAAATTTTGAATATCAGTGCTGCCAAATGCTTCCAGGGTCCTTCCTTCCCTTATTGTCCTTCCTATGTCATTCTAAAGTCCCTTATCACATCAGGCTTTTGGGATGTGATGTGCAAGCTAAAGCTCTTGGGAGAAGAAGCTAAGAAGGCCACAAGAGTTTCTGATAGAATAGAATAGAATAGAATAGAATAGAATAACAGAGTTGGGAGGGTCCTTGGGGGACTTCTAGTTCATCCTCCTGATTAGGCATTCTTCTTTCAAACTTCCAGTGTTGAATTATTCACAACTTCTTCTTCTTCTTTTTAAACAGAATAGAAATGTATTCCAAGTTTGCTTGGTGAGATACAGGGTGTTGTCAACAAACCTAGTCACCACAGGAATGACGGAAGATTTTCTAACACTTGCAATAAAAGCAAAAATTTACAGAAATCAGGTACAAAATACCCTTTAGGCACTTTAGGAGTATTAAAAATGTCTGAGTTAAATATTCTTCATAACAGAACAGAGGCATTAAGGTAGACATGGATTGATTCAAAATACAGTAAAGGCACCATTCAATCAATGGAACTTATCATAACCTAGCTCATATATTGCCATAGAAAAAGACCTTAATTAAGGCCACTGTTACTTCAGATACAGGACTGTGTCACATTTTAACTGTGGTCCGAAGAGTGGATTCAATTGAGCCAGAATGGCAATCAGCCAGAATAGGTACACAGCAGTTATTACTAGCATTATATTAATAACACCCTCATTAGGACCTTTGGGGACCAACCTGTTCTGGTTCAGGTCTTCATACACATGAAGGCATACCTGGCTGTATGCCACAACTAATGTGGAGATAAGCAACCTCCTGTCTGAGAGTCCAGAATGCTATCTTAAATAAAACCAAAGCTTGATAGCAGTTACAGATTGTCCTAAAGCCTTACATACAGCTACGTGAATGAAGTGAATGGAACTGTTGTTTCCTGCAACATTCCCCTCCCATTGCCCCACTTATAAGCTCTCTGGGAGGGGCCAATCTGTTCCTATTTCCTTCTGTGATCCTTTTTCCAAAGCTACTCCCTCCTCCTTGCAGCCCTACTCATATGTACATCAGGGTCAGCCTCCCTCTGTTCTTCCTCACTGCTCCCTGACTCAGATGCCACCTGCTGGCTGACAGGCCTCTCTAATCCCTGCTCTGACTCCAAATACCCCCAGAGTCTTCCTCAGCCTCCAGGGCAGTCCGATAGTGTTCATTGCTGTCAGATTCCACCAATAGCTCAGACGGCCACTGTTGGGCCACAACACAACCATGGCAAAAGGCCACCAATCACCTCCCAGAAAATGCTCATGATGATGATGGGCACAAGTAGGTCACCGTACGCTATAGCTGCACCTCCTTTCACCAACTCCAGCTCTAACCCAATTATTCACAATTTCTGAAGGCAAGTTGTTCCACTGATTAATTGTTCTAACTGTCAGGAAATTTCTCCTTAGTTCTAGGTTGCTTCTCTCCCTGATTAGTTTCCATCCATTGCTTCTTGTTCTGCCCTCAGGTGCTTTGGAGAATAGATTGACCCCCCTCTTCTTTGTGGCAACCCCTGATATATTGGAACACAGCCATATGTCACCCTGAGTCCTTCTTTTCATTAAACTAGACATACCCAATTCCAGCAACCTTCTTTACATGTTTTCGCCTCCAGTCCCCTAATCATCTTTGTTGCTCATCTGCACTCTTTTAAGAATTTCAAAGGAACAGCTTTAGAACAAAACAAAAGATTTTACACCCACACAAAATTCAGATGGAAACTTCATTTAGCTAATTCCAATCCTATTACTATGAACAAATATCACAGTACATGTCCCAAGCAAAATTGTAGGATTTTGGCCTTACAAGATTACTATAGTATATAAAGATTCTATATAATATAATATATATAATATAGTTTGGTATGGGGGTTAAGGCATCAGAATGAACTATGAGTTCTAGTTCTATCTTAGGCATGAAGTCAATTGGATGATCTTGGACCAATCAGTTTCTTTCAGTCCTGCAAATCGTTTCCCCAAAACCTTGCCAAGAAAATTCCAAGGATTACTCCAAGGAATAGCCAGGATTCAAAAACTGACTCAAAAGCAAATGCACACAAACCCATTAAATATAACCCTGATTTGTGACAGATGTTTATGGTCCTGTTCTGGCAATTATACTTTGATATTTCCTACCATACTTTATTACCCAATTGCTTTGGTTATAGCCAGGTTTTTGTCATTGCACAGAAAATTGAACAAAGTATTTTTTTTTTAATTTTATAATAAATATCAGATTCTCCATGGGCCACAAAATCTTGCATGCCAATAGTCTGTTAGCATTCTATCAAGCTCCTTCCCGTAGCAGTAATACACCTAATATACCTACAGGAGTTTCACAATTTATATACTTTTCCCTTCATGTCAGCATCATGACCAAATAATTAGAAGGCTCGTTCCTCAAATAAGCATGGTTTTCACAGATTGCTTTCTCGCAAGGGAAAATCTACAGCATGGGTATCAAAGTCACAGCATCATATTGCCATCAGGTTACTTTTTGCAATATTTTTCCCCTTCATGGGATGGACATGGGATGGACATGGCCTGCGCATGACGCATCAAGTCTGCTGGCTGCCAGTTTGTCATCCCTACCGAAAAGGCAATATAGATGGCTTGACCTTCAGCTATAAGTGAAAGGTCTCTCTTTTGCCCTAAATTAGTGGTGGTGAACATTTTATTTACCAAGTGCTGAAAAGTATGTGCTTTGTGCGTGCCATCCACACTTGCATGCGGCTCCTCCACATGCACTGCATGTGCAACCGCACCATCTGTGCATGCATGCAGCTTTTGCACATGCAATGTATGCGTGCTGCATGCAGGCACTCACGCACACATGAGAAATCACACGTACATGTGCAGGAGAGCTCCAAAGACCAGCTGGATTTGCTGCTGCAATCATGCTCATGCACAGCAGAGGCCCAAAGACCAGATGGGGGGGTGGAAATCAATTGCACATGCATGCATGCGCAATCACATGTACATGCTCAGCTGGAGGTAAGTTGGCCGACAGCTTTGTGCCCAGTAAGATGTCTCTGTGTGCCACCCAGTAAGATGGCTCTGTGTGCCACCTGTGGCACACCATCATGGCCCTAAATCTTTCTAACAAAGACTTGGTTTAATAGGATAATGTTAATCACACATTTGATGGTCTAAAAATATCACCTACTTTATTCCAGCAAATGTCCAGTTTTGTTCCCAAAGTAAGAGCATTCTGTATATATTTTAACATTTCAGGCTATTGTTTCAGTTTCTATGAAATGGGAGGTAATCTTATTTATATCTGATTAATATCACTTTTGCTAACTGACCTATCTTAACTAGGGCAACCCAAAACCTTCATTAAAAACTAAAAGAATCTTAGAAATCCATGGTATGATGGGGTAGAGAAATTCTATTCACCTTTGTAGAGATTTGTAGAAACTTCCATGTTCTACTTAATAGTCAGCTTTAAAAAAAATTCTCCTGTAAAAGAAGCTTCTGTTTTTCTACCTTATTTTCAGGTTACTTCAGAATGTTATATATTTGAGGTTATTCTGTTGTTCCAAGGCAGCAGTTGTGCTTTTACACATCACTATATAATTCAGCGCCTTCCTGAGTGCCCTTGCTTTCTACTTTGAAGAAGTCTCATGGGAGAATTTGTTTTATAAAAGATTTCCTTGGGATTTAATTGAAGTGAGGGTAGCAGAAGAGGTTCCAGGCCATTAGAGAATAGGATTGTATAATAAAAGAAAGACAATCATCTGCATATATTTGCTTTAGTCACCACAAATCTTAGATAAATACAAGATACCAGCAGCCATTGCTAAAAGGTCAGTGTTTTTTTTTTGTTATTTATGAAAAATAACCCATAAAGATAAAGGGAATATATTTTAATCATTTTGAAGAATAAAAAAAACAAAGCAAAAGAAAATCCAACAAACAAGTTTATTAACCTAGTAGCACAAAGAATAGCAAAGCAAAGACCTCATTCCCACCTTGTCTTCTGTGATAAAGTTAAACGTAAACATTCATATTTGTTTATCCTGGTTTATACAGGCAGTCCTCGATTTACAGCCGTTCATTTAGTGACTGTTCCAAGTCGCAAGGGCATTGAAAGAAGTGACTTATGACCATTTTTCACACTTATGACCGTTGCAGCATCCCCATGTCACATAATCAAAATTCAGATGCTTGGCAATTGTTTCATATTTATGACGGTGGCAGTGTCCCAGGGTCATTTGATCCTTTTTTGCAACCTTCTGACAAGCAAAGTTAATGGGGAAGCCAGATTCATTTAACAACTGCATTGCTAACTGAATGATTGCAATGATTCACTTAACAACTGTGGCAAGAAAGGTCACAAAATGGGGCAAAACTCACAAATGTCTCATTTAGCAACATAAACCTTGGGCTCTTTAAAGTCCTAAACACTGGTGTCTGTATATACTGCATAGCCCATATGCAAATTATTATTATTATGTTGTTTCAGCACTGGTTTAAATGTGGAGGAGAAAGCTGGGACATTTTCTGTATCTAAAAAAAAAAATACTGTTATTTTTAACTTTGTTTTTCATTAGTCCTAAATGGGAGAATAATACACCTACACCGGCTTCATAACTTATTGTACATACCTTCATTCATTCCAATACCATGAGCAAAAAATAAAAAGGATTATTTCTCAAAATTAAAACATTTTCCTAATAGAGGGGATCTTAGAACTTTTAGGAATGGCCTTAATTCCTCCTAAAATCTGAAAAAGGATATTCTAAAAAAAATAAAAATAAGCAAGCTCAATGTGAAGGCCTTAAATGAGATGATGAAGATAGTTAGAATAACTTACTATTCTGTAGGTTAGCATGAAGATAGGCTCTAGTGTTAAGTGGAACAGGACAGCAGTTCAAAAAGGGTGCAAGTGAAAGGACATAGAGTAGGGGTGTCAAACTGGCAGCCCACAGGCCGGATGCATCATATGCAGGCCACACCATGAAGAGGAAAATGTCATGATATGTCACATGATGGTAACGTGACACCGCAGGTTTGACAGCCATGACATAGAGCAAGTGTAAGATATTTGAGAGAAATGTTATGTATCAATTATTGACTGGCTACAATCTCTTAATTAACCTGCTGCCTTCAGATGAGATAGAAAGCAATGGCCCATCAACAGAATGGCATTAGGATTCAGTTGCCAAGCTGATGAACATCTGTACTTCCAATGGGGAAGGGCTCCATCATATCCATCACTACAATATTTAAGGTCCTCTTTGCATAGTGTCACTTTTATTGTTTCATTTTTTTCATTGCCCTCTTCTCTCATACAGAGAAGCAATTCTAGCCTTAAAGAGATGAGAAGTCTTCATAGATAGCTTGTGTCTCTCCATGTAAACTCTTCCTCCGGAACCCCATGGATGGCACCCTTCCTTGTGTAGACAGACTGTCTCTTGAAAATAAAATGAATTCAGTAGGTTGACCTTCACGATAGACTGACATGGCCCTCTGATTGCCAGCACCTTATTCTATACTTGCTCTTCATATAAACGTGATTATTGGGAAGCGGAGGGAAGAAGAGCGTTCATGAGCAAGTCTAACAATAGGATAAAAATAGCAGTATAAACTACATGGAAAGACACAACAGAAGCTTATGAAGTTTACTCAGAGGTGAAATTCAGCAGGTTCTCTCAGGTTCACTAGAATTGGTAGTAAATTTTCTAAGCATAGAACCGGTTATTAGAAGAAATCTCCTTTTCTTTTTTGTTTTTTCCACTTTACAGGGTTAATCCTGTAAGGAAGGCAGGAAAGAAACATTCTGATGTTGTTTCTAGCCAAATCTTTATTGCCCTGCTTACAGAAACTGCCCACCCAATCACATGACACCCCCCCAGCCACGCCCACCAAGCCATGCCCACAGATCCGATAGTAAAAAACAATTGAATTCCACCACTGAGTTTATTGTATGTTGACACAGGGAGTTAAGTGAATATCTGAGTGTAATGCTTTCTAGCCAGGTGAGATGAGAAGTGACCCCTGACCTGTATATGTTTTAGAGGAATTTGTATCTTCGGTCAACTGCTTTACCAAAGCAATGACTGTTCTCAGCTGGAATTTCAGACAGACTAATGCAGAGTAAAATCCCTTCCTTGTACTTGGAATAGTAGTAGAGTTCAAAAAAGGAAAAAAATTCCTACTAATTAGGTGCAATGAAGATTTACTAATGTACTCTAGCACTGTTTAAATGGATTATAGCAATCAATTGGGATAATGAGCATACATTAAATAATGCTTCACAATACGCATTTTAGTCCTCCTTTGTTCAGGATAGTGCTCTGAAGCTGATCATTTTGCCTGCCTCAATTGGCAGAAGGAAGAAATGGAGGTCACTTCAAATTGCCCAAGTGTGAAAGGTAAGCATGGCTTTAGATCTGCTTGTTGAAAAAAAAAGCAATTCTTGAAAGTGTCTGACTCTTTAAACTCTCAGCAAAGGGTTTCTGAAACATCAATGTGATGCATCAGATGGGTCAAAACTTAACCAAGTACCACATGTAAAGGTAAATAACATTACATGGGAAAAATTAAATATCGGGAAAGTTTCTAACATATGCCGCAGGCCACTTCACTACTTTATTATACATCTCTGTTACATTATATTTCAATAATTAAAGTGAATTGGGTTAAATTTGCCCTGCAGGAAAAAAGCATAAAGTTCATCTGTTTGCAATATTCTATAAATCTGTAGACACATTGACACAGCACTTTTTCAAGGTTGATTTCAGATGGTTTTAGTTTCTTAGCCTTATATAGAAAAATCTATATTCTGATTGATTCTTTGGCAAGCAAAATTACTTGTAATAATCTTTGGGGATACTTTTTGAATCTTTATTTTTATTTATCTATGGAATCATTCATAGCCTTGTTGTTTAATCCTAACAAAGGCTTCCAAGGTGTCTTAAAACTAACGTGTTACAACTTAAGAACATTATTTCAGTTCTTCAAAACTGAAGATGATCTGTCATCCCTACATTATTTTAACACCTCTTCACTCCTCTAGCTGATACTATGGATATTTATAGAAGATTGTCCACTAGTAAAAAAACAATTTTAAAAGAACTGATAATCAGACATGATGCTATATACTAGGGACTGAATACCAGGGACTATTTGGGAGCAATTTTCTTGGTTGCTTCCACATTTATGGATATGCTTATTCACTGAACCAGTAAAGGGTCAATCATGGCACCCAATTCCTTTTGTACTTAATAGCATAATTGAATGCCCTGAGAGCTTAAACCCACTCCACCCTCTCCTTAGTTTTCACAAGATTCCCAAGGTCAGCATAAGGTAGTTCCTGAGCAGTGGTGGAATCCAACTGGTATTGTTACCAGGTATTGTTAACAGTGCATGCTGCTGCACGGCTTTTAAAATGCATGAGGTAGCCAGGGTGATTAGGAAGGCTGCGGAGGCACGCAAAACAGCTGATCTGTGTGATTCAGGTGAGTAAAAAAGAAAAAATAGGGGGGGGGATATAGGACAGGGCGGAGGAAGAGCCAAACTTCAATGTCACTAATGGTTTGTTAGAACCGGTGCGACCAGGCTGAATAACACCACTGTTTATGAGGTAAAAAAACAAAACCAAAGGAAGAGAACCAAGTCAGATTTACCTCTCAAGGGACATTGCTGTCTCCAGTATTAGAAGGGAAAGTCTAAGTAACACTAAGACAAGCCATAAAATTGTATCTAAAAGTATTGCGGAAAAATATTAAATCAGCTTATGCACTAAGCAAATTAACTTTATCTATTACTCCATTTTCATCATCAAGATTGATTCCTTTGCCCACTTGACATCAAGCTCATGGTTCTGTGGCTGTTTTAGCTGATTTCTTTCAGAACTACTCACAATCATTAATACCTTGGTTATTTAATATCTAACACATTATCTAAAATGGAAGGCACTTAGACATATCTAGCTGTTTGAAATTAGTTGGTTTATACCCTGTTTCTCCAAAAAGATGACACACCTTGAAAAGAAGTCCTATCACATTTTTGAAATTATGCAATGAAATAATTCCCCACATACAAAATTAAGACTGCCAACCCTGGAGTGCAAGGGGTGGGTTGAGGCACACAGGTAAAACATAAGTTAGGGGCAGAGCTGCCCTACTTATCAGACCTCGCACACCCCAACACCTGCCTCACCTTCTTCTGTGGCCACTTCTTTAGCAGCTGCTTGCCACTACTTGCACGCATCACCTTAACCTCCATTTCACCATCAAATGACTTCCAGAAAGCCCTCTGCCGCTTATAATAGGGCTCCAGAGCAATCCAGAGCTCTGTTATTGGCTGCAGAAGGCTTTCTGGAAGGCATCTGAAGATGAAATGGAGGCTGGGGCAATGTGTGCGAGTGGCAGAAAGAAACCACAGAAGAAGTGGGCCAACAATGGGCTCCTGCTTGGCGGGGCTGGGAGTGCCACTGCCGTGAGGTGAGTCAATAATTAGAACCCTTCAAAAAGAAGGCCTAGTCATTTTTGGGGGGGATCAAAAGAAAATAAGACATGGCTTTCTTTTTGGAGAAATACGTGTATGTGTATACAAAAAGAAGTATGTCTCTAAAGTGTAATTCATTGTGTATTGAATCAAGTGTAATTATGCAAACTTTTTAAAAAGAAATAAATATATGTATATTGAGCTAGTCCTTCTAATTCTCTCCTTAAATTTTCTATTTATCTAAGATACAAATAAATCAATAATTCAGTACTTATTCAGTACAACAATATATTTTTTGCAGCTTTGGTATATAGCATTTAAGTATTGTTGTCTTTTATTTTCATAATATTTTAATTAACATTTTAGAACGCATATGATCTGGATTTATTTATATAGCTTTTCAGACCTTCTCTCTCCAAAACATAATGATAGCTTGATGCTATCTCAACCACCATCATCATTTTTAGGGTTATCATCCCAAAGAATCACAGGTGGAGCTAGGAAGAGTTATGACTATGTGTGGCTTGTGTATGTGTGAACCCAATGTGTCCTGTAGAAGATTCAATGTACAGGTAGTCCCCGATTTACAACAGTTCATTTAGAATCTGGCTTCATTTAGTGAAGCCAGATTCATTTAACAACCGTGTTACCAGTTTAACCTCTGCAGTGAGTCACTTAAGAACGGTGGCAAGAAAAGTTGTAAAATGGAGCAAAACTCACTTAACAAAATTCACAAGTCAAGTCACAAGTCAAGGGCTACCGGTAGTGGTTTTGATGCTTTTTAGATGGTTGCTTCATGTCACCATCAGCCTCCAACCGACCTGTGCGTTCCCACAGGACGGGCCTCCTTGGAGTACCACCGTCAGGTCGATGTCGCCTGACGGCTCCGAGGGTTCGGGCCTTCTCTGTGGCTGCA
>JAEANM010020951.1:0-11977 GCA_017656035.1 Myanophis thanlyinensis
GGGCTTCCGTTGATGACCGGGGTTTGGTATTTCCTTTCCTGTTTTGTACTGAAGTCCACTACCAATTCTTTTGTTTTTCTGACATTAAGAAGGAGTTTGTTTGCCAGACACCAGTTCTCTAAGTTCTTGATCTCTTCTAGGTAGGCTGTCACATTATTGTCAGAGATCAATCAAGTAAACACAAGAGTTTTAGTAGTATACAGATGGTCAAAATCATCTCTATATTTGACAGTAAGTAATACAGTAGAGATTGTTTGAACATTGCTCTTTTTTTATGCTTACTTATATAGATTATATGGAACCAATAAGAAGGAGCATGAGAATTCTATCAACAATTTCTCTGGTGGGCATGAAAGATACATTACAGAAGCTGTAAGATTGCTTGAATGTTGCCCTTTTTTCTTTCTTTTTTTCATGCTTACTTATATAGATACAACTTATATGGAACTCATAAGAAGGAGTATGGGAATTCTATCACCAATTTCTTTGCTGGGCATTTGTGGGAATGACTCCAACCAATCAATTAAAAACAACTTGGATCCCTGAAAATAAAAAGACTTTATTTTAAAGTAAAATAATAAAGAAAAGCAAGCAGTTTGCAAAGTGCAGTGAAACTCTCAGGCTGAAACTTAACTTAAAGATTTCAGCTAAGCGTCACACACGAAAAATTCCAAAGCATACAATTATAATTACATCCCAACATCCTATTTCCCTCCTACTCTAAAACCCATTGATTATGCTTTCAGGGCTTACAACTAATCCGAAACAGTCTCTAGGGATCAAACTATCTACTTTTTGTTTTTACTCATGTTACATTCTTCTTAGTAACACCTTTACACATTAGATAACTTATAAGGTATTTTGTCTAAGTGGCATGTACCAGAAAGCCAGAGAATGCCCACTTAACTATAGATGCTTCTAAATCATATATTCATGTATGTATGTATGTATGTATACCATTTTATTTTTGAATCTTATATTTCTTACAGCATGAAAGATACATTACAGAAGCTTGCAAAAATAACATCTGGATTCATCACAAATTCTTCTAGGCCTATTTTTTAATTACTGGAACTCTAAACCTCAATATTATGGAATGATAAGCATCATTTCTATCTAAAAATGATTAACTCTCAAACTATGTAAGTTAAATGCACATTTCCATCACTACATCTCTACATTAAGTAATTTCTCCTCACTAACAATATGAAATATAACTTTGTTATAGTCAGAAGTAAAAGGCATGAGACAAGCAACATTCCCGTTATGGGTATTTCAAGCAATTGATAGGGTACCTTTCTTTCAAAGAATTCAAGATGATATTGTTGTTCTGGCTCTCCAATATTATCCTCACAATATGGTACATAATGTTTTATTCCACAACAGATGAAGAATATACTCATATATATACCACTTTACATATACAGTTTGCTTCCTCTCCCTCTGTCCTTCTCAGAAACCACTGCTAATCACTAGTATTATGTAGCAGTTAGTAAAAGCAGCTTGCAGATCATCTAATTGGTAGTTACAAAACAGACTACTGGGCAAGGTTGCCCAGTTAATTTTGTGGCAGAGCAGGGGTTTATAAAGGAGGAGGAGGAAATAATAGCTATTGTTGAAGTACAAATAGCAACTTTTCTGCTTTTAAAATCACTAGGTGTTCCCATGGCATTCTTTCAGCTTTCATGCCAGGTTAAGACATTAACTTACTTTTAGCATTTTTAGCAGACATGTCAACCATGTCTGTTACGAATATGATTCTGCAATAGTATCATATGATTTACATGTGTTGATAATGTAATGTACGATGTGAATTCTGTTGCGCTGAATCAACCTTAGAGTCAAAGAACCAAACCATCAAGAGGTAATTGCAGTATCTGTCACTCCTGGCTGACAGACCAGAATAGGTACACACCCCAAAAGAAAATGCTACTGACAGATCAGAACAGAAGCTCAAGGATGATTCAGAAATGCTAGTTCCCTGCTTGTTGCTAAGATTGCCATGAAGAAAAACTTTTTAATTAAAGAAGCATTTAAATGCAGGGTGAGTCAGGTGCAAATCTTAACATATGCAGATAATCTTCAATATAGAACTGGAATTTCCATCACTAAGCAATTCTGTAGTAAAGCAAGAATGAATCAGTTAGCAATGACAATCCTTGGAGTGCTGGTTGTCAGTAAATGCATCTCACAATCATTAGCTAGGAAGCTTCCTGCCAGTTTCCCACAACTGAAATCAGTGGGAAACCTGGTAGAAAACTGCAAGACCCAGGTGTTAAGGCAGGTAAATGGCTGCTGCTGGGCGCAGAAGGGAATAAGGATGTGTAGGAGGGTCAGGGAGAGTACGCAAGAGATGCAGCCAAGACATGGGGAAAGTGCAAAAGAGTGTGAGGAAGGACTAACTGGATATATTTGATTAGCACTATCCAATTCCAAATGATTCTGGGTGATTCACAATACATGCATGGGAGATGGAAAAAGCATCTCAATGGATGTAACTTCCAAGACACAGAACTTTTTGAGCCCTAGCTTCATAGCCTATAAACTAAAAATAAACAATACAAGTATCTGTAACAGAAAAAACTTTTTTAAACAGTTTTTCAGTATGGCTACTAAGGATGCTCACAAAAATAATCTGCACGTAAGTAAAATTTTTAAGGATCCTTGAAAAGTTAAATGTGGTTTCATTTTCCCTAAATTATTTGGCATATGTTATAAAAGAAATAAAGCAGACATAGCCCAATTTTCTATCTTTGGAACAAAGATTCCTATTTCCAAATTAGAATGTGTCTTAATTATAATTTTCAAGACTGACAGAAAGTAAGTGGTGCATATGCCAATGACCTTCAAGGAAAATAAAAGTTTAGATATTATTTTTGCAGCGTTTAATTAAAATAGCATCACTAAATTTCCTGTTATTTCCACAAGGAAATAGAGTTAGCCTTGAAAATGTTCTATTTAACTATACTTATAGTTTATCTATCTTCCTTCCTCTGTAAAAACACTTAGCCTCATATTTAAATTTTAATTTTTGACTGAAAATTATAAAGGTTCAGAAGATTAGGTTCCACTCAGCCAGGTATATTGTCATATATTGCGCCTAGACCGATGATTGTTAACTGCTAAAGGCTTTGCAGAATTTTTACAAAATGACATTTATTCCTAAATTTAATCAAGACCTACAAGTACATGCTATCTTTTAAACTTGAATTGATTTTCACATCTCTGGGAAATCCTACATAAAAACCATTTAAAATATGAAAATTTCATAATACAATCATTATTACAATAATCTACAAAACCCATGTTTTACAACATATACAACTGCAAAATGGCAGCTGGCAGCTGAATCACACCACAAAAATTCCCACCACTATGAGGTAACATTGTGCAGCAGGAAAAGTTCAAAAATAAATTTTTTCCCATCACACTCTCTCTTGGAAGCCCTAGTAATCTTTCACAGAACCCCACTGAGAAAGGTTGGATTTGATTGATGACATTCTTCCATTGCCAAATGGAAGTATACTACTTTCTCTTCAGCACCTTTTGGAACAACTAGTCCAGATTTAAAATCTAACCTCCAAAACTTTTTTTTAAAAGAGCTTTAAGGGAAAAGCAGGAAATAAAGATGAAGTACAAATCATAACTTCTCTAATTTTCTGAGTTCACAAAACACAAGATTGAGTTTGCTAATCTGAAACATGATTAGCTAGTGGTTCAACGTGTTATACATGCAGCATACTCAGTGGTATAATATTCTTGCAATACATTGAAAATTCGGTAACTCCTCTTTGTGAAAGACTGTTTATTTTTCACTTTATTTTTTAAAGAGAAATATGCTTAAATAATGATAATAATAAATACAGAGGAAAGGAATAAACAAAGTTGAGTAAGTGATCATATATAGCAGACTATGCTCCTTATTATTTAATATATAGTACCTGTAGCATCTTAGCACTACAGACACACCTTATTATCACAGCAGGTGGCAGCATCTACCTGACCTCTGAGAAAAGCTAAGTAAACTCAGACCTGAATATAACTTAGAAACAAGACTACTGTACAGAAAATCCAAGGACTCTAGGTAAATTAGATTAATAAGTTTTTTTAATACAGTGACAAACTATGTCCATATTTTTCTCAATTAAACACGTTCAGGTAGTCATTAATAATCAAATTCAACATAATGGGAACTTGTTTCCATTGTTATATTAGGTATATTTATTTATTTTAGAAATGTATAAGGTTGTCCAACTCTGGGTGACATACAATAAAAACCATTATACAATATAATTTTAAAAAATCCTAAATTTCATTAAAAATGTAAAAGTACAAGACCACCAGCTACTTTAACCTATGGGAAGAGCAGTGGTGGAAATTATTAATATGCAAATTTGAGCAAAAAAGCCAAAAGAAGCTAGTTGCACACCATTTCCATTCTAATGTAATACAAAATGACTTGAATTTTTCCTCATCAACTGAATTTATCAACATGACTGCAGTGCTATGGATTATTTATTTTATTTGTTTTATTTATTAATTGGATTTATATACCGCCCCACTCTCCCTAAGGACTCGGGGCGGAACTTTATGTCTTTGATAGACCAAGTATTTTTATCATTTTTCTACATGGTATGGTATTATGAAAGTTTTATAAAGGTATACAGAAATACTCAATTCCCTTTCTCAAAAACAAAAATTTCAAAATATAGTAACATCCATGTAGATCCTAAGGTCAATTTAAATTTAGCAGTTCAACGGGGCTTTAGCTTGTTAGTCTTCTTTCTGCAAATTTCACCTTCATCCCATATTAAGTACCTTTTTTATTGCATTGCATTCCATCCCCCACCTCTTTGTGGCCTTATCCACAAAGTCTGGTAGTTTAGCTCTAATCAGATAAAGAGCTAAAGATAATATTACTTGAATTGTTATAGCCAGTTCAGGTAGTGTAGGGATAGATTTTTTTCAAAAAACGAAAATAGTGAACCTTGACAGGAAAAATGAAACAGTACATGATAGACACTGCTTAATCTTGGTGAAAAAGACAGATATTGTTGATAAGAACAAAAAACTAACTAAGGTTTTATTATTTGTGTACAGTATACACACACTGAAAAGGTTCACATTGTAGACAGCTAGTTCCCCTAAGAAAGCAATGTGGATGGGTGGTACAAGCTTGGCTTAAGAAGGTACACTGTATAATACTGGTAGTCCTCGACTTACAATAGTTCATTCAGTGACCATTCAAAGTTACAACAGCACTGAAAAATATGTGACTTATGACATAATGGTGAAAACACTTTTCACCATTATGACCCATACAACATCCCCATGATCCCCTGATCAAAATTCAGAGGCTTGGCAACTGGCTCATATTTCAAATCAAATCAAATCAATTCAAATTTTATTCATCACATGGTACGAAATGCAGTGTTGCCATGTCCCAGGGTCATGTGACCCCCCTTTTGCGACCTTCTGACAAGCAAGGTCAACAGCGAAGCCAGATTCACTTAATGACTGCAGCAATTCACTTAATGGCTTTAATTGCAATTGGCATATATTAAAATTGAAAGGGTGGCAAGAAAGGTCTTAAAAAACTCATTTAACGAATGTCTCACTTAACATAAGGAATGTTGGGCTCAATTATAATCCTAACTCAAGGATTACCTGTACTTTCTATTTACTACTATGGTACTAAGAGCTGTCCGTGTCCCTTTAACAGCCTCCATCCCTTGAAACCGCTTCAACGTGCTATTTTCAGCATTGCTTTTAAAGCAAAGTGCTTAAGCCCCCAAAAGCGGCCGATCCGCCTTCCTTTTGTAGGTGAAGTGTTATCTTGGGGGGTTGTTGTTTTTCCACACACTACACGCACAACCCCTCCGGTCTGCGCTTAAACTCCAACTGAGACCGGCGTGGATGAATCCTGACAAGAAGAGCCCAACCAATCGACGGAGCCTGGGTTCAAATTACTAGGCAAAGCGGCTTGGGGGCCGCTTCGTTCCTGCGCCGGGCGGCGAGAGTTGCTTCCCTTTTAGCTGACAGGGCAAGCGCCGAGGCGGAGCCAGCACAGAAAAAATACAAGCCGGCTCGGTTAAAGCAAAAAAAAAAAAAAAGCGTGCAAGAAAATGTCATGCCGCCGAAAAGTCTCGGCGCCCAGAGAGAAAATTCTCCTTGCTTTGGAAGCCCGTCCAGGGAAAAGAAAGGCTGGAAGCGAGCCGGATCTGGGGCTCCCCGTTGTTCTCCCCTCACAAGACAGCCGCCCTCGCCCCCCGGCGCGCCCCTCTCCTCCGCGGAGCGGCTTCCCTGCCCGACCCGCCAACCTTGTTGAGGGCTGGGTCGCGTAAAACATCGCAGCCCCTCTGGGTGGTCCACCTAGATTTCTTCCCGGCAGGTGCGGCGACTTCCATACTCGGGGCCGGCCGGTTGCGGAGCAAAGGGAATCGCTGGTGGGGACGCACTGGTCGGCGGATGAGACGCCTGTTGCCGGTGGTTGGCGCTTATGGCCGGGGCTGCCGCCTCTGGGGAGGAGGAGGAAGAGTAAGAGGGAGGAGGAGGAAGAGGGAGAAGAAACAGAGCTTCCCCAACTGCCTCCTCCTCCGAGGTCAGTAGGGCATTAGGAGTCGCTGACTCATTCCGGAGGAGTTGCTGGAAGCAGCCGAGGAGGCACTTCGTGCCCGGTGGTTTCCCCGGCGGAGGGCATTAGCCGTGAGGGGCGCAGACTCGCATCGATCCGGGTGGCATCGTTTTCATTGCCCGCATCTTAGGTCACACCTACGGCACCCAGCCTGTGAGAAATCTAGGGTACAATGATAATTTGAAGTGAAATAAGTGAAATACACACACACACAAAATCTCAAGTGAGGTTGAGTGGATGGATGCTGGTTGTATAAAAAGGTAGTTAAGAGTCACCATAATTTTAGGATGGGGGGTGCTAAGAAAGAATGGGCCCTTGCAAACTGCCCTTCTGGTCATGGCTGCCTGCCGAAACCAAGAGTGATTTCTTGCTATGTTGACAGAGGGAGCAAATTAAAAATATAGGTCATAAAACAGGTTTATATCTTAAAAACCCATGCAGATACTCTCAGAAACTTACTCTCCCCTACAATGGAGCTATTCTTGGCTATTTTGGAACCTTATCCCCATCCCATGGTTACATCTGCCATAAATAGTAAATTATTGCCAGGCAAATTTAAGTCCTATGTAACAAAACTGGTGATTTTGGAACAAGAACTGTGTGAGGAGGCTATTTTTAGTCATATTTATTAACTTAAGAATAAAAGAAAAAAACGATTGTATGATTTGCTTTACTATTCGAGCATATTTTCTTTCATTGCACTCAATGCACAACACCACTGTTTGCAAATTAATACAAAATTGCCATAATCTCTCCAAATGTGTTAAATATATTGTCCAGCCTATTTAATAGTCTGTAATATTTGGCAATCAGATTCAGTTTGGATCCTGTCTATTTAATCTCTTGTCAGCATCTCTTCCATTTGGTTAAAACCCTTTTAAGATTTAAAATGCTAATATTTTGTAATATACAATATTTTTGTGAAGAAATTTTTTTCACAAAAGTTGTTTGGGCCAACTTTACTTTAGGCTTCAAGGATCAGCCCTGAGAACTGCATGGATGTTCGACTTGTAGATATCAGGAAATACCTCTTTCTGGAAAACATTTTCTATCACATCATTTTATAATTTACCTAAAATGGTGTCAGCTTACAATTTAACTATGTGCTGCTGAGCTTGCAGAGACATCAGCGGCATTAATAAAAGTATGGATTCTTCGGCACACATATCATTTATTGGTAATAAAAGCCTATGGTATTGCTAGTCTAATTTAAATATGGTTTAACTTATTTTAATCATTTCATCTATTTCCCATTCTAGCAAAAACAAAGAAATTCTGTTGTTACAAAGAAAATATTTTGCCTTTTTATTTAGAAGCAGTTCTAGAATCAGACATCTTTTTTCCTTTAGTAAAAAAGTAAGTTAAAAGGATGAGGTAAGAATGCTTTTACAGTTCAGTGTTTGGTTGCTTATCACAAAATAGATCACAGTCTTGATGTATTTGTTTATGTTGCTACATTAAATTCCATGTACAACTGTGCTCCAATGCAACAATTGCTGAGAGACAGATAATGTTTTTGGCTATGTTCTATGCTGTAAAAGTGGAATGACAGTTTGGCTGAGTCAGCTTTCTAGCCATATGAGATAATGAGTGCCAGGCTCAAACTTTTAATCCAGCAACAATTACCGTATAATATGGGGTTATACTTCTAGCATTAAGGGAAGCAAAAAAAAGTAGCAATGAGGTCATTCATTTTATCTTGTACCCTGAACTGTTACTCTTAGTCCCAATAGTAAAAGGATGCCTTGTGCCTTGAAACCGAGGTAGCTGATCTCTCAGCGTGTTGCATATTCTTTCCAATATGCAAGCAAGCCTTCCTCAGATCAGCACATTGTACAAACTTTAACCTTCAAGTCCAAAAAGGCAAAATGTTTTCTTTTTTATGACAAGGTTTTCAGATGATATGGCCCCAATCTAGCACAAAGGGCAGGTTACTGCTGTTGTAAGCAGCCCCTTCTGTAGTCAGTTGAGGATAAATAGATCCAGCTATTTCCTTAGATAAACTTCATTAAGACTCAGGATTATGTAATTTCATTTAATGAATCAGCAGGAAAGATTATCTATCTTTCCCAGCAGCAATTTAACATGGAAATAATTTTTTATAAGTGAAAGATCTACTGAGAGTTGGTTAATTATGTTAAAGATAACTGCATTGGTGTAGTGGTTAAGATGCTAGCTAGGAACCAGGAGACAGTTCTAATCTCATCCTTAGGCATGAAAGCCTTCTGGATTATTTTCTGGTAGAGTAGTTTATTTTTAATAAAATACCTTAATGGTGTGGAAAAAAGGATAATCTTGGAGACTGCAGAGCTGGCTTTACTATTGGCAGAAGAAAATCAACAATAGGAAACAATAGGAACATTAGGAAAATGTTAAGACCAACATTTACTTCAAAAGGATTGGAGGAAAAGTATCGCAGGAACTTCAGTGTATACATTGCAATCTTCCCAAGTCACAGAACAGAAGATTCAAAAGAAAACTTTTCCTAAAACCTTTCCTTTTATTTGTCTTGAAAAGTAGCCTGGATATAGGTCACAAGACAAAACAATAATTACAGTGCAGCAAAACTCAACCCTGTCTTCTACTTTTCCCTCAACTGATAGAACATACCCGATAAACTTCCTCTGTTTTATTGCAACAGTCCTGCTGACTCATCAAACTCAAGAAGGGACTACAAGAATACAAAGCCATGAAAAGAATTAATTAATTAATTAATTAATTAAAGAACTGCAGCAGGGCTTAGACTTAAAAACTAACCTAGCTGACGTATATCTTGCTGGCAGTGCTGAGAACGACTGAAAATGCTTCAGGGATGTTGTCCATTCATGTGCACTGAAGATGGTAGGACTCTCCAGCAGCATAACTGGTTTGATGAAAATGATGAGATACAGGCTTTACTTGTTGAAAAACATCACTTTCATCATGTCCATTAGGACAGCTTATCATCAGCTGCCAAGAAAAACGCCTTTTCCATTGCTTGTAGGATAGTCCAAAATAAAGCTGCATAAAATGCAAGATGCCTGACTGAGCACCAAGGCAGACAAAATGTAGGAATATGCTAATAAAAGACTTGAAATGGTTTTATTAAGTCTTTTGAACTCCCTGGAGACCTTAGTTTATTGGGAATACCAGTATAAGATGGTACAACTTTTATTAGAAGACTCAGATCCTGCAGAAATGGGCTGAACACTTTATAGCCATCCACAACCAACCATCATTTATTAGTAAAAGATGATAGACAGGATTCCCCAAGTTGACATCAACAGCACCATGATTGACCTGCCTGCTGGTAATAGCATCAGAAGCTGGCACAGTTTATGCAACCAGTGTTGATTTTATAAAAGTCTTCAATACTGTCAAACAAAAAAGCTCGTGAAGGGTCATGTCAAAATTTGTCTAAATTCAGATGGTATGTCAGTTCCATGTTGGCATGATAGCTGAGTGCTGGAAAATGGAGAATCCTCTTAAGAGGGGGGTGTCAAACTCAAGGTCTATGGCCCAGATTTGGCCCATGATAAGGTTGGGTCTGCCCTGCGGAGACATCTTGGTCTACCCAGTGCAAAGAGGAAAGATCAGGCCAGCGTAGCTTTGGCCCGATCTACCCAATGCAAAGAAGAAAAATGCCAGCAGTTTGGGGAGTGATATCAACCTGGCCATGCCCACCCAGTTGGCCATACCCAACCCAGTCAGCCACACCTGCGCATCTCCCCGAGGTCAGCCACAGCCCTGATGCAGCCCTCAATGAAATTGAGTTTGACACCCTTGCTCTAAGGCAGGGGTAGGGAACCTATGGCTCGGGAGCCAGATGTGGCTCTTTTGAGCATTTCATCTGGCTCTCAGAAAAAAGCTTGCCCCCACCATTCCCCTCATCAAATGGAATTTGAGGGGAATGGGAAAAAAAGGAGACCTTTCGCGATGCTTTTAGGACAGCCGCTCTTTTCCCTCCTTGTGCGGCCGGAAGAGCGTTGTTTGGGGTGGTGGGGTGGTGGTGGTGGTGGTCGAGAGGGCAGAAGCAGAAGCGCACGAGGGGAGGAGGAGGGCAGCAAAACAAAGAAGAGGCGGCAGCGGAGGAGGCACTGTGATGCGACGGAGGGACGGTGAGTGGCTCCTTGGCGCGCCTTCACACATCCACTCACCGGGGCCTATGGGTGGTGGGGCTGCCGCCCAGGGAGGGGGCCTCAGAGACTCCTCTGCCCTCCTGAGCTGGAGCCTCGGGCCTTGGGAGAGACCTAGGCCCGTCTGAGGAGGGAAGGCGGCTGCCAAGGCAGCGGGGTTGCTTTCCTCCATGGAAGCAGCGGTGGGGCTTGCTCTGGGGAGGACACCGCCCTTCCCTGCCTCCCCGCCCGCTTCCCTTGCAGCTCCGGCTGTGGCGAGAGAGGGGGGGTGGGGGGAGGCCTCGGGCTGGGTAAAATAGGGGCTCCTTAGGCGGGTCCCCCAACTGTCAGGGGCAGTTATTATATTATATGGCTCTTACTGAAATAAATTTCCAAATATTTTGCTTTTATGGCTCTCTGAGTCAAAAAGGTTCCTGACCCCTCCTCTAAGGTGTTCCCAGTTACCAATGATGTGGAAAGGCTGTTTGCTTGCTCCCACACAGTTCAGCCTGATGTTTATTGCCATGCTGAATGATGTCTTTCAGAACAGTGATCAGAATCAGGCTCAAGTTCAGAGAGAATGGGAAACTATTGCAAAGTGAAGGAAATGCTTCTGGAAGACTTCCTCATTGTTGAAAATTGAGTCCTGAATGCTGACTCAGAGCCGAAGTTACAAGTCAGTATGAATAAATTCTCTGTAGCTTATGACAACTTTAGATTCCCCATCAATATGCAAAAGGGTGAAGTAATGCACTAGTCTGCTCACCATGTACCACACAGAGAACCCAACATCACAATCAAATGGCAGAAACAATTAACCAGCAATTACCTTAGCCACACCCTGTTGCAAGTAGTGACCATTGATTCAAAAGTTAACTATAGAATAACCAGGACACATTCAGCTCTCAAGTATATCAATTGTGTGGGAATGTCAAGGAAATAGTCCAGCAACAAAATTGAAGTTCTGCAGAGCTATGGTCCTCACTATCTCTCAGTATGCTTGTGAAACATGGACTCCGTATTGAAAGCATGCAAAACCACTCAAACATTTCCACATGACTTGTCTTTTTAGAATTTTAGGCAACAGATGGCTTTTGTTCTTCACACTTCTTTCCACTTGCAGGAATTCATAGACTTATTTTTAATCTTCTTTTACTTCTTCCACCTCATTCGTTCTTCCTATATTGTTCTGCACTTTAGTTGTCATTCAATGTATCTGTATGACCAAATATTATTATTATTATTATTA
>JAEANM010020953.1:0-11977 GCA_017656035.1 Myanophis thanlyinensis
ACCTTTCCAGGTGTTCCTCCACCTGCTCTCTGCTCTCACTACAGATCACAATGTCATCCGCAAACATCATTGTCCACAGGTATTCCTGTCTGACCTCATCTGTCAACATGTCCATCACCATAGCAAACAAGAAGGCACTCAGAGCTAATCCTTGATGTAGCCCCACCTCTGCTTTGAACTCCTCTGTCTGACCTACAGCACATCTCACTACTGATGTACTCCTCTCATACATATCCCGAACTACTCTGACATACTTCTTTGCCACTCCTGACATCCTCATACGGTACCATAGCTCCTCTCTCAGCACTCTGTCATACACTTTCTCTAAATCTACAAAGACACAGTGAAGCTCCTTCTGACCATCTCTATACTTCTCCATTAACATTCTCAGGGCAAAACTTGCATCAGTGGTGCTCTTTCTGGGCATGAAGCCATATTGCTGCTCACAGATGTACACTTCCTTTCTTAGCCTAGCTTCCACTACTCTTTCCCATAGCTTCATTGTGTGGCTCATCAACTGTATACCTCTGTATGCAACTATGGATCTGTCATGCTATTCTTCTGTCTCCAGGTACTTCCACATCCAGAATCCAGACTTTTTTGTCTTCTTTATTGACCACTATTAAGTCTGAGGTATTAAGTGGCAGGTGCCTGACTGTTTGAATTCTAAAGTTCCAGAGCACTTTAGCTTCTTCATTCTCTATTACTTTGTCTATTTTGTAATAGCTTCTCTTTGGATCTTTCATTATCAGTTAGGTTTTAGGGATATTAACCAAACTTCTATTCATCTTCTTGCAATGTGTTGTTAAACTGCTTGGCAATGGGTGTAGATCAATCAGATGTTTCAACCAGAAGCATGTAGTTCAATCTTTGCCTAGTGCTGATCAATTATTGATCTTCCTTGCCCTTTTGTCCACCATATCTTCTGTTATTGCAAGTTACTTCATTTCAGATTCTTATTTATCTTTTTAAACTTCCTTTATCCAAACCAAATTCTTGTTGTATTTCTTTGGGTTGTCCCATAGCTGCAGCATTTATTTATTTTTTATCAGGTATTTATTGGTTCATTGCAGTCTCTCAATTGATGGATTGGTAGAAACAGTTTTGATTCAACTGAAACTGAACATTCTGTTTATGGTGTGCAATTTGATCTTCATACCCAGTTATCTTTTTGGCTTTAGCTGCTTTATTGTTTCCAGTGCTTCCTAATCTTGTTTCTAAATCATATTTCTTTATCAAGTATTTTTGACCTTCTTTTTCTTCAGCTTCTTCCTTTTCATTCATTCTAGTTTTTGGCATCTAATCTTAGCATCATGATCTTATTTTCCAACCTATTCTCCCATTTTGGTAAGGCACTGTTTTGCTTTTATTTCTTATTTGTTGATTTTAAATCCAAAGTATTCAATTATAACTGCAGCCATGCAGAACATTAGTTAGTTTGTTTCTTGCACTGAGATGGTGACTCCTTCCAGTTTGCCTCTGTAGTCAGAGCTATTTTGGCAAGGTTTTGATTTTTTTTTGTCCTGGTAGATATTTCCAGTTCTTCCTGTTCTACCTCCATGAATTTCACATTATGAATTGAAGTAGAAATGCTAGCCTCTGTTAAGTTATTTCTGATTCTGAATGTCATTTTTTTCTAGCATTGGTGCATTCTTTTCAGATATTCTTTTCTTGTTGGATTTGATTTATTGTTTCTGAAATATAAATATGTTGCATAAATGCTAGAATGCAACATCTAATTTAAAACTGTCTATTCTACTTCTCTAATGTATGTTTGAATGACCTTGGGATACAAAGAGGAGGAGCTGCAGCTTACACAACTATCATTCAAAAAGTATCTCAACCTACAGAAGGAAAGCATTTCAGAAGGGACTCTTTCTAGTTCTGGAAAGTAAAAACTAAAGGAATGAGAAATGCTTTTAGACTTGCAAAATTCTGTTACAATAGTGTTTGTATTCATGGCTTTGATTTCTTGTCTGAACTGTCTCAAAAGCTGACAATTCTCTACTTCATTTTAACAATATTCAATTCAATCCTTTATTGTCAATGCACAACATATGTGCAGTGAAATGGAATCCACAAATGAGCATATATTATATGAAGTATATGTTCATATAATATGTATATGTTATATGAAGCAGACCAAAACATAACAATAAGCTCTGAATTTCCCTGAGGTATATCAATTGACAGGAAATGGCTTCCATTTTGCCTTTGGATTGGCATTCTTGGCTGCTCTGTAAAGGTACAAATCATTTTAAAAAGAACATCAGAAGAAATATGGACTATTATCTTAGCACTCTTTATAATTCTTCAAAATGTTTTACTGATATAGCTATTGCCATAAACTTGCATTTGCTAAATACCAGGATACTATAAGCAATATGCCAAATATGTATAAAAAATAAAAGTGTTTTACACCATATCTCAGTCAGGAAAGTGGAGAAGAAAGTTTACACAGAAGTTTTTATATTTTGGAATAGCGATTTCCTGACTGTGTATCCTCTATCACAGATCTAATTCATTCTTTAATACCGATATTCTCCAAGGTTAACATGGCTATATCTGACATACATATTGCTCTGTTGAATGTTTGCTAAAGGGCTATATAGAATTATGACTATTTAGCTCCTGCTTTAGGAAACTGGGGCATGGAACAGGTTTCAAGACAGAGATATAATCAGTGATGAATCTTGAGTCACTATCATAATCTAGGGTACCACAAAAAAGGGGATGCAACAAAATAATAATCTATTAAAATTGGTTGTGTATCAGTGTGTTACCTTTAAGCAAATACGTTAGATCTTCTCCAGGATAAATTCTACTGTTTCCATATCTGTAAATGCAATTTTTGCTCAGGGAACTCAGATTTGGCGAAGGCTCTCTTTTTTTTCCTGTGTTTGAATTTATGCCAAGTCACATGCCATGCATTCATAAAAACTATTCCCTTAAATAAATCTAGTTCCAGATGCAAGGAAATATAGTACCTGGACTACCCTGACCCTAAAGCTAAAAATTAGTCATTACCACTGTTTGGAGAAGTACTGATACCATCCTTTATCTATTTTATGCATGTCTGCCAAGACAATGAGTCTTCTTAAAAGCAGTGATGTTCTGCAACAACGAAGATTCTTCAGCTGCATACAGTAGATTTTCTTTAATGGACACATTACTTTAAACTAAACCTTCACCATCTGTTAGCCTCCCTAATTATCAATACAAAAACAAAGTCTACTCACAATTACACCAGTAACAAGTAAAGATGCCAGCAATTAAAATGCATGAACATACTCTTGGAAGAGCAGCATATCCATCTGTGATGTTATTCTCACGTTCCAGACACAAATCAGTTCAGGAGGGAGGAAAGTAGAGTGTTGAGAGTGGAGGGGGAATTATTCATTCCCAAGAGACATAAAACCAACTTACACGTCTTCCTCTAAGTAGCTTTCTTTTAATGTAGTTTTGCTGACATGGGCTAAGTTTTTATGAAAATCCTAGCTACGACAATCAATATAACAAGGTTAATGAGAGTACAGCGATACAATGCCCGAGCTGACAAATGAAGTGAGGTAACAATAATATTAAGATAGTATCAAATGAAAGACAAACCAGCCATTAAAACTAATATAGCTGTACAGAATTAGGGAGGTGGCCTTGAGGCAAAAGGTTAAGAACCATTATACAATCAAAGAGGGCTGAAACATTCTTTTAGTCCTAGGAAGCAGGATAATATTCAGAAGCAACTCAGGAAGGATCCTCCCTGACTAACTGAAATAGGATGTAAAGCTAAATTAGACTTGCAAGATTCTGATACCGATAGCCAATTCCAATAAACCATACCTCTATTTTTCCTATAGAGTCATTTTCCTGATAAAGTTTACTTTGTGGAACTGAAATCCATCTTCCGAGCCATATATATAACTTTGAAGCACAAAAACAGACCAGGATCAGTGTCTCTAAAAACAAACTTCTGAGTGATAATCAGTTCTGAGAAGCAAAATGAGATTATTCCCTATAAAAAAACTAATCAATTTCTAAATTTCCTGGCATCCCAGGAGATTAAAGGAAACGTGAGCAATTAAAAGAAATTAAAGCCTTTAGAAACTAAAAGGGAAAAGACAGCTTCTAAGAAGCTAAACCAGAATGTTGAGGTGTTAATGAAGGGTAGAAAAAAAACTGTTGAGATGGGAGAGGAGGTTTAGAAAACCCTTTGCACCTGATTGTAAACATCCTGAAAGCAGGGGTGGAAGGGACAAGGTGGAGGGTGGGAGGGAAAGAAAAAGAGAGAGAGAGTATGATTTCTAGAAGATGGTGGAGATGAATGCTTTCAAGAATGCTATAATGACACACATAATTTTTAAAAATAAACAATAGCAATATTCTATTGCTGTGAACTCAGCCAAGATTTTTGCAGAGTGTCATTAGTATAATTACTTGTTCTTTAACAATCTAATAATATACAGTACGTAATTATTTGAAACACTGAATATTCCATTTCACACATACGGTGAAAAAAATTCCTGTCACAGCATATTAAAACATCTGACAGAAAACCAATCCAAGCTGAAATTTTATGATGTATAAAAAGGAATGAAAGCATGGGCAAATGAAGGTGATGGGGAAAACCTAAGGCCTACTACAAAAAGGAAAATTAGTCCACCCTAAACATACATATAAAAGCATTAGCTTTTCCTGAATCAATTATATTGTCCCAAAAAAAATTCAACTTTTAATGTTTTTTACTTTATTTCATTTCAATTCCAGAAAAGCATTAAATAAAAATGATTTTATTTAAAAGCAGAAAATGACTACAGAATAGAATCGTAGTGGTATCACTGTTAAATCAATTAATCCCTCTTTAATCTGTCTCATACCTCTCCTACAATAAATAAAACAAGTGTACCATATAATAATATTTTTAGGACTTGATAAATGGCTTCCATAGATATTAACATGGAAGATAGTATGTGCCTTGTATCATTCCTGTTGAAGCTCTCAGAGCTTTCATGTCACCGCAAATTTTAAGATTCAATGATATACTCAAGTCTTTAAATGACTTGCCATTAAGCTGGAAAGAATCTTATTTAAATTTATAGAAATCTGAAAGACCTATAATATGCAATGACCTCTTAAGGTTTTGGCCACTTCCTTCAGAAGCTATACACTATAGAAGTAGTCTATTCATTAACACTAACTCAGTTGGTTTTGGAATGACTTTTTATGGTCCTAATAGGAGAGATTTTTAATTATTATAACTTTCTAACAAATATAACATTCTGTTATTCACTTGATGAGCTACGTCTTGAGGACAATGTCAGCAATCCACACCAAACAACTGAAGAAGCTCTGGCCTACTGGCCTATCTGGCTAATCAGTCATCTAGACCAAGGATCTATCTACAGTACTCTACAATACTCCCTTCCATCACCTGCTGTGAGAGCTGTCTTTGTCAGGCTTACAAGTATTGTTTTGTCTTTGCACTCCCACATCTTCCCTTGACTTTGCCTAGCAGCCATAATTTCTAGAGTTCATTGCAAAGAACCAGAAGGATCTTGAAAATGTGCCATATATATATATATATATCACATGTCCTGCATTTTCCCTGAGATTGAGGAGCAGAATCATGTTCCTAAGTGCCTCACCTGAAACACTTGGGAACTTGGGTCAGATGCTCTGACAATAGTGTAGTATAATTGAAACAACAGGCAAATTACAAGCACACTAGAATGACTGCTCTGCTAAGTCAGATAAACTTATGGGGAATGGATGTGTCTTTCAAAAAATAGATCCACCACAGAGGTGAAATTCAGCAGGTTCTAGCAGATTCGCTAAAACTGGTAGTAAATTTTCTAAGCTGTTCAGTGAAGTTGTTAGAAGAAATCTTTTTTTTTTTTAATTTACAGGGTTAATCCGTAAGGAAGGCAGGAAAAAAAAACATTCTGGTGTTTTTAGCCTAATCTTTATTGCCCTGCTTAAAGAAACTGCCCACCCAGTCACATGAACTGTCCCAGCCATGCCACAAGCCACACCCACAAGCCACGCCCACAGAACCGATAATTTTTTAAAAAATGAATTCCACCACTGATCTTCCGGGAGTTGAGAAGGATATGATGTCTTAGCTTAATATTACACCCTACCTGATTTAAAGAGTGGCAGCATCACATTTATTTAAAATAGTAGGCTCTGTTAAGTAAATATAACCTTAGCAATTATAGACTAGACATGCCAAATAGACATGAGGATATATCTGACTTGTGCAGATTTAATAGTTGTAAATGAAAGACCAAGAACCTGCCCAATACTTTCTAGAGAGAATAATCAAGTATGGCATGGGGGTGGAATGAAAAATTTACTACTATATTATTCTGTTGAATTATATTAAATATGTATTTCACAGATATCATATAAAAATATGATATTCCATTTAGAATGGAATTGTTTGTATGAGATTGCCTTTATTAACTGAAAGCCAGAAAACTGTAGACATTTTTATTCCAAAATAGTTTCTTTGTTGGATGGATTTTAGCTAGAGGTAAGCATACATACTATTAATGTCTTAGCTTTATAAAAGCAAAACTATGAATATAACCTCTGTCAGAGAGAGAGTATTACAAACTGTTAATATCCATTGTTACCTCATCATGTGCATCTTTGGTTCTGTTATCTGGAAAATCAGGACAAACATTTCAAAGTAAATAAAAAATTTCTTAGTATATTTAGATAATTTTTAATTGTCCAGAGAAGGTACATAGGAGTTTCTTTCGCAGTATATCACCCAATTCCCAAGTTTCCTATTGGAAATATAGAGGTAAAAAGAAAGAAAATTGGAGTAATTTTCACATTTCAGTAAATATATAGTAAATGCCATATTTTCCATTTTCCACCTTTAAATTTTTAGACCTGCAGAAAGAATTTTTTTCAGGAAAAAAAAGAAGTTTTTCCAGCTTCCTAATTTGGAAAGAGCACATCTGTGGCCTATCTCTTGCATTCTGAATGAGCTAGCCTCTCTTGAAGAATAGCATGTTTTGAGCATTTTGACATGATTACTCCACAGCTCTCTCATAACTGCCAGACATTTTAATTATGGCTCTGGAGAGGCAGGCTGGGTAAGGACAGGATGACCCTTTTTCATTTACTAAGCACCGCTTTGTTTAACTGTTCCCTAAGAGCACTGACTCCCAAAAGAGCTGCTTACAATATCTATACACATTCAATCAAAACTATTACGGTAACGACTAATTATGGCCCATTATTCCCATGGCTCTTTTCCTTTAATGGTGCATTTTGCCACTACAGAATTATGGCAGAATAACTTGGCAAGTACCTAAGAAGCATCCTCATCAGTCTCCCATGGATTCATTGCAATCAGGTATTGCCTCTAGAATATCTATACAAGTTTAGCACTTTGCAAAGCTTTAAAGCATTTATGTGATCTCTTATACATATCAAAACCCTCTATCTGTCAGTTTTATTGTAGATCTTTTATAAGGCTCACCTAAAGTGCAGGATGAGGGGATATTAGCAAACCATTTAGACTCTGGAATTCAGTGTGCAAACCATTATCTATTTTGTGAGTAAAGAAGAGCTTAAATAACTCAAAAAGAAATACAAATGGTACAAAAAAGGGGAAAACTCTAAACTTATTATATGAAAAAGTGAAAAGAAGATGGGTAAAACAAAATTGGTATTTTTTTAACCTTTCCAGTACCTTAAGATAACTAACCAAACCAATTAATAGAGGGATTGAAGCCCACAATAGGGAAGGAAACATTTATAGGACAGATTATTTATATGATGGTGTTTACTGATATGGCTTCTTTCATAAAGGAATAGGTATTTTATAGATATCAAATGCAGCACTTAAGTAGAATTTATGTAATCGCATGCCTTTAAGAACCTGAAACTCAAGACAAACCATATGACATGACCATCATATATTAAGCTAGTTTCCTGGGCTGTGGAATTTTCTATGCCAAAGTACTATTTCCAGGAACATTATGTACAACAGTCTCTAACTTGTCACTCCTTCAAATGTACTGGGATTGAAGCTGTATCCCAAAAACCTTGATGCCCAACTTTCCAACCTTCATGCCCAGGAACACAGGCACATCTTCAGGGCCTTAAAAAACCCCCAGCAAGGTCAGGACCCTTCTATTCTCCAGGTAGAAGATGTTCCAAAGGACATGCAGGCATACAGAGTTTCCATATAGGGAATATCAAGCATCTGATGTTCCAGCTTTTCTAATAAAACTCTTTTGAATTACAGTATTTTATTCCCAACATTCATACCATCTTCATAGTATAGCAATATTACTTAGATTTATATATTACCCACAGTGCTTTCTGGGCAGTTTACAATGTCAGTATATTGTTCCCAACAATCCAGGTCCTCATTTTAGTGACCTTGAAAGGATAAAAGGCTGAGTCAACCTTGAGCCCATCAGGATCAAGTTAGCCTGCAATACTGTATTATAACCACTGCGCCACCAGGGCTCCAAAAGTTTACGGTTTTACTTAAGTTGAGATTGATCCCCATATATGCCATTCTGATGATTAATCTTTAGCCAGAATTGCTAGCAAAGGACATTCACATAGTATCAGAAGATAACTAAAAAAATGAGAACAGTTCTATCTTTATTTATAGGCAGATGCTCTGTGGAACACTTTTCCTTACAAAGGTCTAATCCTGTGTCATAATCAACATTCTGTAGATTGTAGCAACTGAAGGACCTTTGTTATGTTATCCTAGTGATTCTGTTCTGTTGTAAGAAAATGGGAATAAATGACAAGTATGGAGCAGGAGGGGAAAGGTAGGATGAGTGCCGTTCATCTGTTTACATGGGCTTGACCTCGCTGTGTAAATAGTTCTCACTGAGCAAGCTGCCCATTTATCATAATCTTATTGAGAAAAGACACAGTAAATCAAACAGACAACCTGCCTGCAAACAAATTACACAGAGACAGGGTGGGGAGAGGGGAGATAAGAAAATAGGAGAAAAAAAAAAGAAAATTGAAAAGCAATGCATCTTGGGAGAAAAGAGAAAACAAAGAAGAGTTTGAAAATTACCACAGAGTAACATAGAAAATAATTTTAAACCAAAACCTGAACTATTGATAGATGATTCATTAATTTATGTCCAATTCTACACTTAGACTGTACTTGGATTATACTTACGATATGTAAAGGACTTTTTTTCACTTGCAGGACCAAGACTATACAATAGAAGCCATCATTACAAGGGAATATATGTACATTCCTATATTAAATCTGAGTTGTACAGTTTTATTTTTCTCTCTCTCCCACATAACCTCCCAGCGTGTTGTACTTCTTGTAAAATTTAAAAAATACTTCAAAAAATAAAATATGGTGTACATATTTCTAGAAGCAGAGTAAGTTTAAGAATATTTTGGGCCATTAACAGAATAATTCTGTTTGTGGCCATTTAAAGTAATCCTGTTAAGAACTCAATGCAGGTCTTAACCAAGATGCCATTTTAAAAGTCTGGTTTTGATACATTTGGAGGATGTGTTGACATTTATTCAGTAATCACTACAACTACTTACAATGTTTTGAAAAAATTTCATATTCTTATCATCTTGAAATTGGGCCATACACCTTCATATGTCACTTTAGGGTGGTGGCATATTGGTAAGGAAGGAAATAGGTAGACCCATATACCAAAAACGAGAGGAATGAGGCAAGCAATAATCACACTCTCCACTTCCCAAGTGGTTTGGAGAGATGCCCTAAATTTCATCTATCAGTTCTCTAGATCAGGAAGGTAGCACCTGTCTTTTGCTCCATTCATTCTACTCATCCACTAGCCAGCTAAGGCTGAGTAAGACAGGCCACTGTCCTACAATTCCCATGCAAGATTCAACTTCCTCATTTCAAGTTTCCTAATGTTCTGAAGCATCAGTGGCAATCACAGATTAATGCTTTCATCTTGAAATGGTGTGTGTGTGTGTGTAAAAATGAAATTGACACCTAACAAGACATTAGAAAAAGCTTGGATACCAGCAGATCCCATTGCAAGGTTAACAAGCCATCCTGACTGACATCTTATGCTCATAATATAGAGAATTTTAAGTAGAACTGGGAAACTCAACCAATTTCGGGTTATTGGGTTTTCATTTTCCAACTGCAACTTTGTTCTGGACCCTTTTCTCTTTTACTATTACAAATTTGGCAAAAAGTAATTTTCTTAAAACTTAAAACTGCATATATCATCTCCTAGTAAAAATATTTGTACATATTTGTACATATTGTTTAACTGAAATGCATACATAAATCTACTATGTCTTTTTATACATATATTTATAGACATATTTCAATGTATTCTTACTTGATACATTCATTTTTGTATATAATATATTACACACATTTGTGAATTATCAGTTTTATCACATTATTCTCAATACCAATTATGATATCCAGTTTAATTTTAGATCATATATATACATTTCGTAGTGTGAGTTGGCTAAATTTGTGTAAAGAGATTGATAGAGCAAAACTCTTTTTTATCATTGTTTTTAAATTAAAATTACATTTTGTTTGTTTTCATGAATGGACAATTTCCCAGACCTGGAAAATGATAACGTGTTGTTCTTATATTGCAATAGTTTAGACAAATATATCCTGAAGCAATCAATTACTCTTCACTTTAGATATTTATCAGAAATGACTAAAACATATAATAAGTTCTAAATGGTACGTGGTTTTTGTATCTGATACACAAAAAGGTCACGCTTTATTAAATTAGGGATAAAATAATAAATTTCATGGAGATAAAATGCTCAAGGGCTGTGGTAGGATAATCTAGTCAAAGAAATACAATACATTTATATTTCTCTTATACAGATAGTAAAATCATTCATACATCCATCAAAATTTCATCTACAGAAAACATATTCCATTATATGCTCCAGGAAAAAAATAAGATAAGAACCCTAATCAATTATAACTTATATTAAATATTTCAGAGAAATATTAGGGCAATTTAAAATAATCCTGCTTCTTTTGAGTGTGTTTTCATTCTTCTAACTTGAGTCCTACTAAATATAGTATAATTTACTATATTTAATAGTTCCCAGTATTCTCTTTTCTCCTTTCTATCCAAATAACAACAGCCATTTGTCCACCAATATAAAATTACTTTTTCATACAAGCAGGTTCAAGCAAATTTATTTTATATAAAAGCTCAAACTAAAGAGCTAGGAGAACATACAGTACCCCTCCCACCAAAGAACTTAATTATTTGAATGTATCTTCTTATACTATAAGCTTTGCATATATACTGTTTTGAAAATCTGGGTTTTTTTTTTTTACAGTGCAGCTATGGATCCATTAAGAGTATTCTTATTATTTTGAAGACAATAGTGGACTTTTAATCTATAAAGTACTTTAATATTTTTAATTTATTTAGCTAAGCTTCTTGGAAGGCTCCACTTAGAGCAGCACTATGAACCCATCTACATCCAGAGTGATCACTCTATCCTTTGTATGATATTAGCTCTTTTCCATTTTCTCACATCACTTCTGTGGTAGCAAAGAAAGGACTATTAAGGAGCACAGCAATGTCAAAACATTTAACCAGTGTTTCTTGACATTTCACAGTTTACTTATCAATTCAGAATGTTTAGTTTTCTTCCACAATTTTCTCTAGTAAAGTTTCACACTTGATACGTACAGGTACCATTTCCTGCTCCCATACATACACACACTTTAATACAATTGCTGGGGTAAAGAATGGAGGTAAAAATCAAGCAGAGAGAGAGAACCATGGCAACCATATCTAGATCTTGAACTTGCCAACCATGATTTCTATTCCCTCCCCAAAATTCAAAATTTGTGAGTTGTGAAATACTTTGAAGGTAACAAGAAGACACTTTCCAAAGTCCTCTAATCTAGGGTGACCATATTTTGATTTCCAAAAAAGAGGACAATCGAAAAAAAAATAAAAAAATAAAATAAAAA
>JAEANM010020954.1:0-11976 GCA_017656035.1 Myanophis thanlyinensis
TTTATTTCTATACCGCCTCCCTCCCGAAGGACTCGAGGCGGTGTACAGCCTAATAAAACACGAATATATAACAATTAAAACCAGATTAAAATTTCAAATTAGTACATATTATCATATTTCAGTGTACCAATTTAATTTGAAAGGATGGAAGTCAAATACCTTTGGCTAGCCCTACAGAGAGAAGAGATGATTCAGTGATATCTGTGGATGACTATATTTAAAAGCAATAAATCATGTTTTTCATGAGACAGATTAGTTTAAACAATCTTGGAGATTCAGACTTCAGAGCATAGAAACTTTTGAAATGGAAGAATCTTGACCACATAGATCAGCAAACTAAGAGTATCCCACTAGGTCTATTTTTACCATGCTTTCCCCATATTATGTAGATAATTATTGGAGATTCTCTCACAAAGAAAGAAGCATTTTAGTGTTTAAAATCGATATGCATATCTAAAAGATTAAACTGAAAGGAATAGATCTGTCTACTGGGACAGAATTCCAGAAAGACAGTTTTTTTTTCTCATATTTTGTAGAAGAGATTTCATGATATTAATATTGCCTTTTGCATCTGAAAATCATTATATTGGCAATTGGATAATTTGAAATGCGATGGGTTCTTTGCTGAAGTTTGTTTCTGTTTGTCACAATAAAAATTATGGATTAGCATCAGTACTCATAGCCTTTAGCCAAGTACTACAGTCCTAAAGAAGCCAATCTCTGGATTCACATTATTTTATATCTTAAAAGAGAATGGTTATAAAATGATGTACAGTTGGTATATGACGACAGGGAAAATAGCCTAGAATGTGTACAGTTACTTCAGGTTTGTGCTGGAAATGTGGGCAATATGAAGGATCATTTTATCATGCCGGGTGGACTTCTAAAAAAGCAGAAAATTTTGGATTTAAATACACACTATGATACAAAAAAAATTAAAGTTTCAATTGAGACCAGTTTTTCTTTTTTGATTGGGATTAATGGAGTGTCAATTAGAAACCATGGGATATTATTTTTATATATGACACTGCAGGAAAAGTACTATATGCACAACAATGGAAATACTTTGAAACACCCACAATAGAAGGAACAGTTGATGAAGATGACAGAATTAGCAGAGAGGGCAAAATTAACTTGTTTGATTAGAGAAAGACCAGATTACATTTATTATTGACTGGAAAACTCTTATGGACTTTTTGCTGAAAAAAAGAGAAAAATGAATTTGTGATTTATGGGTCTGAAGGTTGGAAAGGATAGCATACAGAAATAAAGAAACTGATGTAACCTTAGAGGGGGTAAAATACAAAGATATACAATTACTGTATTGCAAACTGATTCTTCCTTATATTTTTTTCCCCCTTTTTCTTCTCTGTTGTTTGTCCTTTTTTCTGTTTTCTTTATTTTTCTCTATCCTTTTTGAGGAAGAAACTGGTGGAAATATTTTTTTAATGTTCTTTGACACTTTATTTAAAAGGTGTCAAACTGTCATGTATTCACTTGCACCAAGGTCAAACTACAATTAATAGTACAGATTTCAATGCATTAGAAAAGAAAAAAATAGACAGAAGCTACCAAGATATTTATTATTATTTCAAATACTGATGCTTGATGTTTTTCAACTGTGAATAGAATAGAATAGAATAGAATAGAATACTTTATTGGCCAAGTGTGATTGGACACACAAGGAATTTGTCTTTGGTGCATACGTTCTCAGTGTACATTAAAGGGTTATATGATATTAATTGTTACTATGTCTGTAAGAGTCATATTTTATGAGTTGGGTGGCTATATAAATTTGCTAAATAAATAATTAAATATATATATATATTGTGTTCATTCTTTTATTCTTTGTTTATAAAATTTGTAACCAGCATTCAAACTCAGATTTTCTCAAGTCAGCATCCAACAATTTAGAAACAAATATCTGAAGTATTAGGTAATTATTTAATTGTTGTTTGCTGCCCTGAGTTAGTTTTGTGACATGATTGACTATATAAATTTGCTAAATAAAGAATTTATTTTTATTAAATGATTAAAACATAGGTTGTAACAGTGAATAAAGCAGCACACTGAGTATTTTGAAAGTTTCTCATATTATCATGCCAAGTGATTAAAATGCCTTAGGGAATAAATTTTATTTGCTATTATTACCATAGATTCCAGGAGATTACCTTATTATGGGTCATTTGAGTTTTCAGAATTGCTTAAAGCCATCAGACAGACAAACAGGGAAAAGAACAGGACACTTTTTCTCATAGAAAAGAAACCATCACTAGTATAACTGTCTCAGAAAACAGCATAATTCCAATTTATTTTAGAGAACTTCCTGCTGAATCCAGATACTCCTTGGAGTAACTCAGAGAAGAGATAATGTAAGACCTCTATGTCAGAAGAGATGTTTGCAATAGTCAAATTTTCCCAGTATGACATTGATCTCAGTATGAATAGGAAAAATGAATTTACTTCCTACCAAGACAGCCTGGTCATAGTTTGCTCTGCCATAGCCCACATTCATCCGTTTCATTTAATCTGCCTTATTTATATTCAAGGAAAATATCCAGTTCTTACAGAACTATCTCCATTCACAGGAGGGAAAGATAAATTCAGTTCAAATCTTTCAGTCAGCTGAAGATAAAACTACTAATAAACTGGTTGGCAACCTTCCTTTAAAAAAAAACCAGAAATTATTTTGATCCATACACTCAAGAACGAAATAAAACAATGCCACAAGTGCCAAAAATCTTCTTCAAAGAGGTATATTTGTTTTATTTTCATCTGTTTAGAAAACTTTTCTAAACAAATATGTGCATTATCTAACAGAAAGTATGTTCTGCAAATGGCAATGGCAACCTTTAAGGTGTATGGATTTCCACTCAAGAATTCCTCACCCAGCTTTTCTATTCCTTGCTGACTGGGGAATTCTAGGAATTAAAATCCATGCATCTTAAAGTTGCTAAGGTTGACAAACACTAGCAGAGGTATGACTCAAGTTACAACCATTTGCTTAAAGATTGTCCAAAGTTAGAATGGCACTGAAAATGGTGCTTATGCCCAGTTCTCCCATTTACACCATTGAATTATCTCCATAGTTAGCCAATCAAAATTTGAGTTCTTGGCAACTGGCATGTATTTATGATGGTTGCAGTGTCCCAGTGAAATGTGATCACTTCCCAGTTGACTTCCAACAAACAATCAATGGAGGAAGCTGGATTAATTTAATGACTGTGTGATTTACTTAACAACTGCAATGTTGTTAAGTGAAAGGCAAAAAAAGGGAGTAAAATTGGGCATAACTTACTTAAAACCACCTTGCTTAGCAATGGAAATCCCCTCCCATTGCAAGTGAAGGACTAGGTATATAGAGAGTGAGTTGAGCAAGAATCTAAAATATGTAAGTTGTTCAGCAAAGGTACTATTAAAGAGTTAATAGTCTTAGCATTGAAATGGGAATTGCATATACCGTATACCACGTCCCTCCCTACAAATACTTGAAAAATTACAGAGATTTTTAGATAGGCAAGTTGGCCTGGAATTTTTTCCTAAAAGTAAACATAATATTAAAAATGTTGGCCATGCTGACTAAGAATTATTGGAGATGTAGTCCAAGATTCTGGGGAGTACTGTGTTGAGAGATTTTGGTATTGTACAGTCAACTATCTAATACTTTAAAAAATCAGGTTTACAGGTGTATTATGATACAGGATTTTGTAAGTTAGAGGCCTTCTGGTCCAAAATGCATATGATGAATTAATTTGTATTTTAAGGCACAGCCAGACTGGTATCACTTTTATTGCTTGATGGTGGTAGTAGGTAGTAGTAGCAGGCTGCACTGCAAAAATACTAATGTGGCAGACTCATTAGAAAAAAATTTACATGATGCATTAATCATTAACTGCTAACTATGATCAAATATTAACTGTCAAATATTGGACATGAACTAAAGCTACCACTGGGAGTCAAAACCAAGTACCCAAATACAACTGCACAATGTCAAGGGAATATCCACTACCATCAATACAGCAAAATGTACCAAGCAAATCTCTTTCAACCTAACCACAAGGGATTCCTAAAATCAGCTAGTTTGATATGCTGCCCCATCAGTTGCCCCCTTGCGCGGATCATACAGAAGTAAGTGATAATTGCAATGTCTGCTACGGATAGATATTATAGCCCTGGTATATCATTTTGCTCTGCCTACTTTGTGTAAAAACCAAACACCTTTACATAAACAACAAATCCTCTAGCCTTGGGAACTCTTTATGTAGACCGCATCTTCTAGTAACAACTCCCTTCAGCTTGTTAAGCCTAGGTATAAAATTACCCATCTAAGAAGAAAGAGAAATAGAGAAGGTTGCTGAACTGTAATGAAAGATGAAAAGCAAATACGGGAATCATCAGCAGAATGAGTGTAAACATCGTATTTCATGATTTAGGCTTTACGCTCTGGGGGTTTGGCACTGCTTTTGCCCTGTCTGAATTCTATTCACATTGTCTTTGTTTCCCTTCTTGCAACATATATTTACACCAAGGATCAGAAAGTTAAACATCGTTGCACATTTTGGGGCAAGGTTCTGGTCTGGACATTCGCTGTCATGTGATGTCTGGCATTTAATGGAAGGGTCAGTGTTTTGGGGGAAAACACAATTCACAGCACATTTTGATTGCAGAGGTTGTTTTCTCATGGAAGGCAGAAAATAGCAGGGAAGTAGACATGCAGATTCCCAGATGACTAGTTCAGGAGTTTCGGATTTGCATTCTGGAGAAAGGCAGGGTCCTTCAGTGTGAAGACCCTTGTCTACTTGTGATGGACAAACTTCCTTATTGCCTTGGTGTCCCTCTGAAATAGGAAAACTTGGGGGAATATGGAAGAGGCCATGGTTTAGTAATAATCTTTCCCTAGTTATTCTACTGCTTGGGAGTAGAGTAGTAGAAATTCTTAGGTAGATTACTATTGCTTCTCTTAGTTGAGAATTCTAGAAATGTGGCCACATGTTTGGAGAATCCCTGGTTTGAGAATACTGGCTTAATGCATGACAAGAAACAAGAGCCAAGAAACTTTGCTAGAAGTTTGCTCTTTGTTTTCCATGCCAAAGACTTTTTTGCAGGCTACTAAGATTGGGAAGCACTTACATTGAATAAATTGTTGTTATTAAGTAGTACATTATCAAGCATTTTCCAATACAGAAATCTGTGGTCACGACAATGACCAAATCCAGTAATACAATCCTGTTGAATGTTGAAAGGCCAATGACAAGTGCTTTTGTATTGTTGCCAAGAAAGCAATATTTCCATGTCTATGTTGCTACCAGCAGCAAAGCCATCTTTATTTTGAACATTAAGATGTGGGGGATCTCCATAACATTTCCATATATCTTGATTGGCTCTTGTAGGTTCATATGAAACAGACACTGAATATGTGATGGCTTCCAGGTCTTACAATTTCTATAGATCCCTGTCCAAATGGCCATTAGTCAATGTGCAAAGGAATTGCAATCCAAAATATTAATGAGACACCAGGTTACTTATTTATATATTGTGGCTTGTAACAGCTGTGTATTAATGCCTATGTGCAACAGAGTAAATATAGCATAGAACCAAAGTTATACAGGAGTTTAGTCCTACTGGAAACGTTTATGCTGGTTATTCCATATTACAAGTATTCTTTGTGAGCTCCTTCTTAAAGATACTAGAATGTTGAAACAGCCAAGAATATCACAACATGTGGTTTTCCCAAGAACTTAATCTTAAATAGAAAGCTGGACTACTGCCTAATTTAGTTGACAAATATGGCATTGATCCAGTTAGGTTTCTTATTATGCATTGCTAAAGGTATCACTAAGGGAAAACAGATTGAGTAGTTGTTAGTTGTATTATAGTAATTCATTGTTAGATGTCCTTCAGCTTGTCAGTCAATTAAAATATATAAAGGTTGAGGGGTGCATTTTTTAAATAATAGAGAACTGATAAATATGAAGATAATGATGGGTTTTACTGATTTATTAATCAAATTTATATAGCTGCCCATCTCATGAAAATTGTATTATTTGTGGCATGGCAAAAGCTTGTCCATTTTTGAGGGAAAAAAAAGGGAGTCACTCTATAGTAAAATGGGAAAAGGAAGCAGACGTTTTGAACATATAAGCTAGGCATCATAGGTTTTCATTCTTATAAATCAAATAATTAGAGCTTGAGGTTTTCACACCTTTAAATCAATTAGTTGGTGTTTGTTCAATTATATATCTGAATAGTAATTCTTCACTGAAGATACATTAAGAACAGAGAGTGAAAATGGTTTTTTTTTTCATAGCAATTGAGACAAAACAATAAAAATTATTTGGGGATAATTCATAGTGATAGAAATTTTCTTTCTGAAACTTTAAAAGCATTATTTTTTTCTAAGTAAGTATATAGTATATACTGTATATGGTCCAGTGGTGAAATTCTGCCAGTTTGCACTGGTTCTATAGAACCGGTGGTAACAATTATAAGCAGTTCAGAGAACTAGTCATTAGAAGAAATCTCCTTTTGTTTTGTTTTTTGCCACTTTGCAGGGTTAATCCTGTAAAGATTAATTTTAAAGGGTTAATCCTATAAATAAGACAGTTGTTTCTAGCCTAATCTTTATTGCTTTGCTCACAGAAACTGCCTCTCCCCTTATTACATTGTAACTTTGGTGAAGTTTAATTCTGTGCTTGGTGATGTTTAATCCTGTGGCCACACCCACAGAATCGGTAGTAAAAAAAAATTTGAATTTCACCACTGATATGGTCTAGTGATTAAGGCACAATCTTTAATCTTTCAAAATTTCTAACTGCTCCATCTTCCAAAGGACTCGGGGCGGTGTACAGCCAAGTAAAAACATATATACAATATATCCATATAGACCAAATTAAAATTAATTAAATTAAGGCTGATAATTTTAAAATAAACAATTAAAATTTAGACTAAAATTCCAATTAAAATTAGCATCACAATTTAAAACCCCTCACATGTCACCCCAGGCCGGCTTGTTGGAATAAATGAGTTTTTAGGGCGCGTCAGAAGGCCTGGAGATCAAGGCTTGTGGCATGGCAAATTCAGGATAAAGTGGGTTCTAGCCCTATTTTAGGCATGAAAACTGGGTGACAATGTAAGGAAATGGAAGAAAAAACAAAAAATCTCAAAATGTTACTGAAAATGTGGGAAATGTCATTAAGGTAATACATTTGCCAGTGTGTTTTGATATTGTTGTTGGATTTTATCAGTCTCTGTGAATATGCAAAATTTCAATATTTATTTTTAATTGTGATGATGATATTTTCACACAAAAAGATTCATGCGCATGCGCGCACACTCATGCCCACACATCTGGCTGTTCTTAGAGTGTTCTTATCTCAGTATAAAGTATGTCCTGTTTCACTAAGATAAACTAAAATAATGTAATCATTAATCTCAGACCGAGAAATTCATCAGATTTTTATTCCGACACATTTAATCTGCTGAGAAGAAATTTGTTTTATAAATTCTATCCAAAAAAGAGAGCTATTCTAATGGGTGTAGTATTCTTGCATTGACTTAATAATGAGAGCTACGAGGGGATTGTATAAACAGTTAATGTTCATTACAAAGTCATCTTTTCAGTGAGTATGTCACTGAATGCCTTGGGAGTTCAGCTGAATGCCAGCAGAAGAAGAACAAGACTGAAATTTCATGATTTGTTTATTTTTCAGTAATTGTGTTAATAAAGAAGAGTCTGTCCTTCAGAATGTGCTTGGAAAAACCTCTCCTTCCCTTAGAAAATTTCCAAGAAATCAACAAACTAATTTCTCAGCCCACAGACTAGGTGGATTATTTTGAAAGGCCATCTGGGTTTCACTCTACCAACTGCTACTTCGAAGGACCACTTAGCTGCAAATACAATCCAGGGAGCACTTCCCAAAACAGGGCACTCCTTGGAATGAAATGAGTTACGACCGTTCTTCTAACTGAAATCTATCTTGATTATAGACTTCATTCTAAAATTGAGATTCTTTTATCCCACCTTCCTGAAATGCCAGAGTATATCGAGTTGAAAATGTTGATCCCATCGGTGACATAACTTACTGCCATCCACTGCCTAGAGTCATTGCTTTAAGATAGACAGTCTTCTAAACTATCCAAATAAATAAATTCCCAACTTGAGTGCCTTCCATAAGTACGGTATAACCTTCTTCTAATTTCCTCGCCAGCCAAGAAAACAAACGGATGGATCATGGATGAAATCAACCCAGAGTTTACATTTGAGGCATAAATGACCAGGCTCAAATTATCCTTTTTGGGACACATTATGGAAAGGCCCAGCTCTCTGTAAAAAAGCTCTGGTTTCTTTGAAAGGTGGAAGAAAAAAGAGGAAGAACATGGCCAGCAGCATTTGGATTCAGTTGAGGTAGTGATAAGTGCACCTTTGGGAAACTTGAAAGTACAAGTTATCGAAAAAAGGGATATTTGTAGTCCAGGGTGTGAACTGTGGGGTCCTTGATTCTCTCTGAGCTTGGTTATTTTCTTGCAGATGTTTCATTATCAAACTGGTAACATCATCAGTACTAGAAGGGAGTAGAGTTTGTTCTTATTTTCATATACTAGTGGCTTACCTTTTCAGTGTTGGTGGCGGTTCCTTGTTTGTTAGGTTGTTTGTTCTGAGTTGGTATGTCCAATAGGCACATAAAGATAAACAACATTTGCACACCATTCAAAAAGCCAAAAAAGTAAACAAAGTCCAAAACACCAGCAATCAACATCCAGATGAGCAGTGATTAACACCAAGTTTAGAACTAGACCAACAATCCAGAAGTAAACAATACCCCAATCAAAGAAGTATGTAAAAAGTATATAAATATAAGCATTATGTATGGTCACTGCTTTGAGTTATTTATTTTAAAAAAGTAATAAAGGATAAGAAATTAATAAAAATTAAAAAATAACTATAGCTTGGGACTCAGAAACATGCATTAGTAACAAACAAAACCTGGAACCTGAGTGCCTTGGACCATTTTAGAAGCAACTTCTGTCCCAGATTTTTTTGAGCCAAACAAAGGAAAAAGCTGAAGGAAGCATCTGTGTGTTCCTTTTCCACTTTCACACTGGCTCCTTTATAGAATATATGGGATGTCTGTATGGGAGCCACTATGAATGTAAAAAAGGATCCTTCTTTAGATGACAAAATAATTCTTTCCTTCCATTTACACAAATATTTGAGGCAATGCTAGTCAGGGATCAAGATAGTTACTTTAATTAAGAATTGATTCCTCCAGGGATCTGAGATTAGAATGCTTTCTTTCTTTGCTAGCTTGTTCCATTGTTCAGTTCTCCTAAAATAGGGGTAGAAACTGGCTTCCTTTCATTCTGGTCCTGCTAGTTCAAAAAATGTTCTTTCTGTTTTTCACACTGAAATGACCAAAGTCTTGGTTTTGGATTGCCATTCTACATTCAACTCTTCTGCTCCCCTGCCTGTTCTTGAATTCAAAAACATACGCTTGGTATTTGATACCGTTGTTGTTTCCTTTTCCTGTTCCAGAATGACATAGACATAATTTCTCTTTGGGTACAGAAGTAAAAAGGAGAACCATGCAAATTTACATTCGTGAATCATGGCACACTGTTCTTTCCCAATCTGGAAGACTACAAAAATGTAGTTAGGGGATAAAATGATCACTTACAGCAAATATATCTTCAGAGGCCAAAAGCAACCAGGAGAAGCTGACTTTTCAACAGAAAATATGGCACAACACTCCACTCTAGATCAAAGGAATGCTCTGGGACCATGACCCATATCTACTCTTTTCTTTATGATAACCCATGTTTGAAATATAGGACTACTGTGATGTATGGCCTGGAGCTCAATATCAGATGCCGGAACAAAATGAGGAATGACTGTATTTTTTATGTCTTCCCCTATAAGCTTAGCCTGAATATTATTGGAAATAGAAAACATAAGAGATGTTGAGATAGCACTGATGCTAAATTCTGAGAAGGACAGCAGCTTTGAAGCTTTGTAATATCAGTCTTTACATCCCAGTTATAAAACTAGATATTAAGGGCAGAGTTCAACTGTCCAGAGGAGGGAAGGCTGGAGACATGTCAAGAGGTCACTTTGTTGTGCAAGACTTGGTGTCTCAGTTTTTTCAAATAAAAACAGGAGTAAAGCAATTCAAAACATATTTTTTTAAAAAATCCATTGTAGGGAGTTACCAGGTCCAAAGTGATGCTATGTTTGTATCAGCAGTGCAGAAGGTAGAAGTTGTCTGGGTAGAAAATAAATCTGCCAGTTTCAGGTCTAATATACTTTCTTCCTACAATATTTTGGGTGTCGTCGTGTAGCATACCGTGAACATTCCTTCTTTTGTTTTCTGTCCCACCACATCCCCATCTATTTTCTCATTAATAGTATGATACAGCTATTTTATTTTTTTAGCATTACTGGGGTTAAAGTACCCATGGTCCTCATTTAGGGACCACAATTGGGACTGGCAACTTGATCATTAAGCAAAGTGGTTGCTAAGAAAAACTGCAAATGTGCTTACAATTTCTGTTGCTTTACAAGGCTCGTGAAGGTTATAAATGTGAGGATCGATCACAAAGTTCCTTTTTCATCATTGTTGTAACTTTGAACAGTTGCTAAACGAGGCATTTACTAAATGAAAAGTGGCTGTGAAAAGCAGCAAAGCAGAAGAGGATTCCATAGCTGCAACCAGAAGAGTTATGAGGCTACATCTTCCCACATCTAAATGTCTATGGCGATATCTATCAGTCATCCAGGTCATGGTTGTCCCAAAGGTACTTTTTCAAAAGGCAGCTGGACTTTGTTTTTCCTTGAAGACGTTTTGCTTCTCATCCAAGAAGCTTTTTCACTTGAACTGAACTGGTTGAGATGCAAAACGTTTACAAGGAAAAACAAAATCCAGTTGCATTTTGAAAAAGCACATTTAGGGCTTCCCACACCTACAGCCCTCCTTTCCAAGAGTAAGCAATTTACTCTGTTGTATGTCTCCTGTTCAGTTTCCAAAGGATCATAACTTACCTATCAAATGAATGCCCCAGATAAATAAATATATACCCACTTGCCATCCTCAGGCTGGTGCCTTCTGCTTTGTGCCAAAGCGAGCAAAGCGTGATCGGATTGCTGTCTCTCTATAAATACTGGTGGGGGAGGGCTGGTTGACTGCGCTGCTGCCTCTTGATTGGTTGATGGAGTTGATGTTGGTATAATGGGTTGTGTGATGACCTTGCAAGTTCTATTGTTGTGGTATCCTGGGTCCTGCGTTTTAATCTCCTGGGTTGTTTGTTGTGTTGTGATTTCTTTTCCATTAGCCTCCTGTGTTGTAATGGCTTGGGTAATGGGTTGTGTGATGAACATGTGAGTTCTATTGCTGTGATATCCTGGGTCTTGTGCTGTGATCTCCCAGATCATTTGCTGTGTTGCAACTTAAGTTCTCGTGGTGTGATTTCCTGAGTTTTCTGATGTGATATCCTGAGCGGGTGGCTGTGATGTAGTATTCTGGGTTTTGGTCTGGCTTTGATTTTTGAGGTCTGGGTATATGTTCTTGGAGTATGTCAGCTTGTTTGGTTTTGGGATCGGGGGGTGCGACAGCTGGTGAAGCAGCCGTGGTCTGGATTCTGGATGGTGGTTGTCCTTTGTTGGATGGGTTTGGGCCTGGGTCTGGAGAAGGGGATTGGTGGTGGTGTCCCATGTTGTTTTGGATCCGGTGTTGGTTTTCATGGCTCGGATTCATTTGTTGGTGAGGGCTACAGTTTCCAGATGTCTGGTTGGTGGGAGGTATCATCCTGTTTATTCATGTTATGGGGGTGTTTCTCTATTTCGATTGCGTCCCTGATTATTCTCTTGTTGGAGTGTTCAGTGTTGGAGATTAATTTGGATCCTTCAAAATTAATTTCATGTCCTGTGGCTTTAAGGTGTTGGAAGAGGGAGGAAGTATTTTCTTCTTTTCTGACTGCATTCTT
>JAEANM010020955.1:0-11976 GCA_017656035.1 Myanophis thanlyinensis
GTTTTGCATGGTGCTGTTCCCAAACCAGGTTGTGATGTTGCCCGTCAGGATGCTCTCTACAGTGCAGGAATAGAAGTACCTAAGCACCTTTGGTGGAAGTCTAAAGTCCCTCAGACGTCTGAGGTGGTGGAGATGTTGTCGGGCTTTTTTTTACCATGTTTTACCAAGGGTTCCCTGGGAAGTTGGAGGACTTTGGGTGAGACGGTAAGTAGGAGATGTTTGCAGGGTTCCCAGCCTTGTGTGGCTCAGCGGAGAAACTCCTTGGTGATGTGACTCATAATTACTTCTCCCTCTTTCATCTGACTTGGCAGTTTTCTGAGAAGCCAAGAAACCAAAAATACCTTCATTACTAAGCATCTTGAAGGCTTTCCAAGAAGTCTCGTGCTGAGCTCTTAGGGGTGGGCGGCCTGTTTCTTCGGTTAGACACTTTGTGTTGATTTTCTGATTTTCAACTTGGGGGGAAACGCTGCCAGGACGGTTCGTTCCTCGGTGTACAAGTTCATAAAGTGACTCAGGACCATTTTTCACAGTTATGTCCCCTTTCCCCAGGGTCATATCATCAAAATTCCTATGTTTTGGCAACCGGTTCGTGGTTATGACGATCGCCATGTCCCAGGAAGTCATGCCATCGCCTTCTTTCTGACGAGCCAAGTCCACAGGGAAGCTTAACAACTGGGTTACTAATTTAGCAACCGCAGAGATGCACTTAACAGCCGCTGCAAGAAAGGTGGTAAAATGGAGCGAGACTCCCTTAACAACAGGCATTTGGGGCTTCACTGGGGTCGTAAGTCAAAGATTACCTGTTCTTGGGGAATTGAAGTGTTGTTCGGTGAAATTTTCCCCCGTGGATTGTAAGCTGCTCTCCGCTTCTCTTCATCTTTTCTGCCGTTCTTTCCCCATACAGGAAGGGAGGGTTGTACAATCTGTTTTAGCCAACTGGATGGAAGACCACAAGGAAATCCCCATTTCCTGTTGGTTATTCAATAATTAAAAATAAAATCTTACATACAATGGATGCTTCGGCATTCTTGCCAAGAAAACGGGGTGGAATTTATCCACGCGTGACCAGAAGTTGAACCTTGTTCCAAGGGTGAGCATTATGCCTTCTGCCAAGGTTTTGGGGGTTTCAATTCCCATCTGCCCATCCCCAAAAGTGGCCGAGGTCTTGCGGGTTTCCTTGCCTGTCTTGTACGTTGTCTGAGAGATTGGAAAATAAATTTCCCCTCGCTCCAGAGATGCATTGGCCAAGAGCCCTAAATTGCCATTTTGTGTGTGTGTGTGTGTGTGTGTGTGGCTTTGCAGCTGTTGTAACATTGAAAAAGGGGTCGTAAGTAGCTTTTAGGGGCCTGTGGTAAGTTCAAAGAAGAAAAAGAACTGGAAAACAAAGTACGGAATGAATGAAGGTGGATATACATGTCCCAGAATAATGTTGTAGTCAGGGTGGATAAAAATTGATTTAAAATAAAAATAAAAATGGATTTTTAAATTTTAAATCAGGTTTTTAAATTTAAATCAGATTTTTTTTATTTTATCAAATTTATGTTAGTAAAATGCTTTTGGAGAAAAAAATCTACCCAAAGATAGTTTTCTTTTTTAAGATACATTAATAATTTAGTTTATTCAGCATGAAATGGAGTTTAATTATGTTGCACGAGGCTGTATATTCTGCAATATTGGGACTGTCGTTGAGTCAACAGTGGGTCAGACAGTTGCTCTTTTAAAATAATGATTTAAGTTGATTTAAATCGGGCCTTTTTACTAGTGATTGAAATCATGATTTAAATCGACTTGATTTCAATCCAATCCACCCTTGTCGTAGGATCCAAGATGAGCCGGTCACCTGGACCAGAGGTTTTTATCTTCCAAGCTTTTGGAACCCTGCTGGATCCCATCCTCAGGGGACTTAAGATGGGCTCCAGCACGAACCCGAAAGCTCAGAAAAGACAAAACGTCTGGTCCAGATCGGATCCTGCAAAGTACGAGAGATATTTTTATAACTGTGAACTGGGGAAGGCGTGAAGACTGATCCTTTTTCTCCTCCTGGTTTCCCGTTTCAGAACAACCCGAGTGACTGCTCCGTTTCCTAGCCCAGCACGCTGGCCAATAAGCATCTACCAATGGCGGAGAAGCGGATCCTGGAAGCGGTCAGCACCATGAGTTACGGCAAGCTCCCTCGACTGGAGGTGGACCCCACCCACGTCCTGCCAGCGGGCTTCTGCCGCTCGAGCGGTTTGCCTGACCTCCCCATGGAAGACCATTACAGTTTCAAAGGCGCCTACGTTACGTTTCCGCTCCAGTGCCATGAAGCGCCTAAAACTTTAACTCACTGGTCGGCTGCTGAGAGCTACAGCCATTGCCCGGCCGGTGCGCCTGGCCACTCTCCAAGGATAGAGAAAGCTACTTGCCAGTCCGAAATGGAAGGTTTGAAAGCCCGCCAGAGACTTGTGGGTACTGAGAAGGTCAATGAATGTATCGCCCGCGAACGGTGGGCCAGCTACCTGGGTCACACAGGTGTCATCCAGCAAGGTTGGCTCCAAGGATACCCAAGCCAGCAGCTCTCTCCCGCTCCTGCAGCTTGCTCCACTTTGGCAGCCCCCAAACCCGTGTACCGAAGTCACGCCTACGGGACGGAATCAGGCTACTCCGCAAAAAGGGCCCTGACCTTCCGCATGCAGATGGAGAACTACTCCAAACGTTTGGAATGGTCTTCCCCACCGTCCTCCGTTTTGCCCACTGGGGCCGAGAGTCACGGTTACAGCCCAGGGGGGTCCAAGAAAACCTTGATAGCCGAGAACGGCGCTGCGCAGTTCCGACACAGGTCCAAAGAGGGCGCAGTTCACTCGGCTGGCTTTGTGCCTTACCGTAAGGCATTGGAGAAATGCCAGGGGGTGCAGAATGGCTCTTCCTTGGATGCCAGCTATCCCTCCATAAGTCAGAAAAGCAACTCGGAGTCCCCAGTGGGTAGCAATTCCAGAAAACACATGTGGTCCAGGCTACAGCCGCCATCTCTTCCTCCTCCTCCTCCTCTTTCTTCCAGCTTGCTGGTGAATTCCCAGGACCTGGCATATCAGGAGCGGTCCCCCTCATGCTATCCTCTGGGATCGTATCCTCTCACTTCTCATGAACAGATGTTGTTGTATCATCAGAGCTACATGCAAGCCGACAAAACAAACTCAGTCTTTGCTTTGGCAGCCTGCAAAGGTTTCAGGTCTCCAAGCCGTGAAGATGGCCAGATGTTGCCCGGGTCATATTTTCAGCAAACCTCTCGCAGCTATTATCCCGGGCATCTGGAGAGCTACCTTTACCAAGCTGTCGGCCCACCTCCCCTGACCCCCTCTGAAGAGCTTCACGCTTCAAGGGAACACGAACACCCGCAGAACTCGACGGCCAAGGTGGAGTTTGCCCCAAAGACTCCTCTTTCTGCCTGTACTCCGCCTGAAAAGCCTGCTCCAGCTCATAGTCCTTGGCGCAGCCAAGGTGGCCTTTCCAACTGGTGTGAGAGTAGCCGTGTTGCAAGAGAAACCAGCACCAATTCTTCTCGTCTGCAAGCTTTCCCTTCCCTTCATCAAGGAGACCGGCTGTCTCATTGTTACAACAGGGTTGAAAAGAGGGAGGGAAACGGTTGCCCACCAGAAAAGGTGACTGAGAAGGAGGAGGAATCTTCCGAGACCCACAAAAGGTTCTCCGTAACTTATGAATCTAGGAAGGGGAGCATCACCCCTCACAAAAACGAACCGGGGGGCTGCATAATTATTTCAGACAGCCCGATTGTCTCCCACAATCCCTCCTCCAAACCAGCTCTGCCCAAAGATGTTCTGAAAGCTCCTAACATCCAACCTATATCTCACCTGCATTGGTCCCCGGATGATCAGCTGAAGGGACTCCATGAACGGCGTGAAGGTCCCGCAACATCTTCTCCTCCTATGCCTGTCATCAACAATGTCTTCAGCTTAGCTCCATACCAAGCCTACTTGGAAGGTTCAGCAGATCTGGAGGAACTGGAGGCCACTAAAAGTGGTCAGGCTGAGGAGTCGTTTCTCAAAAGCAGAGGCAACAAGAGTGTGGAAAATGGATTTGTGCCTTGGACAGGTTCTCAGAGATCGACCGAAGAAACCAGAGTGGACCTAGGTAGGGAGGAAGGAGCTACTTGCAATACGAAAAGTGGAGAGGTTGACGTGAATAAAAATAGTCTCCCAATAGGTCAAGAGGGTGGTGGAGATTATGCTGGCCCTTGGGAAAGCTTCAAGATCAAGCTTTCGAATCCAACCGATCCTGTGTCTTGCCAACTATCCCCTGCCAATGATAGAGTTGAGAGACTGACTCAAGAAGACCATGTGTTGGACCTTAGCTTTAAAATGGAAGATTCAGTGGAGCAACCTGATCTTCCGCAGCTGCCCAAGAAGGCTGATCCTCCAGACCTTGTTGGAGGTCCAAAGATCCAAGGTGAAGAAGTCAAGGAGAAAGCAGCCAACAGTTGCCAGGGCTCTGTCTCCCAGACAAACAGAGAGAGCTTGGTGCTGCCCATCAACAACGGCGATTCTAGAGGCAACAGACATTTTCACAGCTCCGCGGCGTTCCTGTTCAAGAAATTCAAAGTCCTAAAAGCTCACGCAGCGGAAGCTGCCTCTGGAGTCAAGGACGTCTCTGTCACAAAAGGGACGGACTCACAAGTAACTCAGCCAAACGGACCTTCGGTTGGGCCCAGCCTCCCACAAACTGCGATGCCATCCAAAACTCTGATTTTGCAGATCAAATGCTTGAATGCTAAACTGCCTGATGCTTCGACGCTTTTGTCTCCTAGTGCCCCTCCTGGCTCTCCTGCCCTTGGAGAGATCCAGGTCCTGTGTCCCGCCAATGAAAAACTTCTTGGTCAGCAGAAACCGCCCAGGCAATATTTCACCACGTTGCATACCTGCGTCTGCACGATAATCTCTGATTCGGTGTCTGCCTCTTCCCCTGATCAGCTCAAGGAATGGCTGGAGATTGCTGCCCCCCCTGCAGAGCTGCAGGAGAAGACTGTCAGTTCCACCAAGCCCAAGAATAGTTCAAAGGCCTCTGAAGGCCCCAAGCTCTCCAAGGGCAAAGAGATCTGGTTGGCTTTTAAGGACATAGAGGTGCTTGTCAGGAAGTTGCAATCTCAGCTGGAGATCTTCCTGCTCTATAATAAATGTCCTTTCCCGCACGTGATGCGAGCTGGTGCCACCTTCATCCCTATTCACGTGGTGAAGGAGGAACTCTTCCCCAATCTTCCTGGTGTGTCGGTTGACCACGTCTTGCAGGACCACAAGGTGGAACTGCGCCCTACCACCTTGTCAGAAGAGAGGGCGTTGAGGGACTTGGACCTTAAGAGCTGTACTTCTCGGATGTTGAAGCTGCTGGCTTTGAAACAGCTGCCGGACATTTATCTGGACCTCTTGACCCTTCATTGGCACGAGTGTGTCAAGCAGCAGCTTGGTAAGGGCAAACAATTGGCTTTCTTTAGAAACTTAAAGAATGTATGCTCATCTTTTCCTCTTTTTTCTCTTGTCTGTGTCGCAAAAAAGTATGATTTTTCCCAGGCTTTGGTCACTGCATTTTCCCACTTGCATGGACACAGCTTTGGTTGGCTTTCCCTATAAATGTGGGTAGAAAATTTACATAGTGGTAAGGATCAATGCCCGAGATAGAATTTGGCGAACTCTACAAAGATTGGTGGGATTCTGCTGTGCTAAATGAGGAGAGGACCAGGAAAAGGGATCTTAAGAGAGTAGGCTGTGCTTAAACTCTAAAAGGGAGGATGTCCTGAGCCTGTTGGCAAAGAAGAATGGAATGGAATGCCTGTATTATGGGCAAATGACTGATGTACAGAGAGTCCTTGACTTATGGCCATTCATTTAATGGCTTTTCAAAGTTACGATGGCGTTGAAAAAAAGTGACTTCACGACTTTCAAGTGATCGTCACACTAATGACCATTGCAGCGTCTAATTGTTCATGTCATCAAAAGTTTAGGTGCCTGCCAACCAGCATATATTTACTATGGTTGCAGTATTCTGTGGGTCACCACCTTTGCAGCCTTCCCAGGGGACCTCTGACATGCAAAGTCAATGAGCTGGATCTTCTTAATGACCATGGCAAAAAAGTAGGTGCGGCTCACGTAGCCATCGCATCGCTTTGGCGAGAGAAGTTTTTGTTGCAATGGTAGTCGTAAGTTGAGCACTGTCTTAATTCAGAGGTGAGGAGCCTACTGAGATTGGTTAATTTAACATCTTTCTTCCTTCTGTTGTATCCCGATAGCAGCTGTTTCGCTTGGGAACCCTGGGAGTTCTAGTCTCAATTCAGCTGGAGGGCACTGTATTAGAAAAGCTGGCAGGGTTAGGGTTAGGGTTATTGGGCATTGGGCAAGATGGAACATTAGGTACCATTGCCCACATCGCACGCGCATACATGCACACTCACAGTCTCCCTTTCATTAGCTCTGACCAACTGCCCCCTCCCCCGCCCTCTCCAGCCACTGTCATTTCAGATGATTCTCGACACCTTTATTTTTTCCAGGTCCAAGTTCACAGGCGCGCCTGCACACCTCCAAGTAGGTATCCATTCTTTGTGTGGGTGCGTCTTGCTCATTGCTGCTGGGTTTAGTTGTGGAAGGCCTTTGGGCACAGGTTGAGGTGGTAGGCTTGTTGCAATCTTGCCAGGTAGCTGTGTGCTGCTCCGTTGCTATAATAGTATGTGGGAATGGCCTTGGGAGAGAGGAGGAAGAACTGCACACTAGGCAATAATGGACAGATAAGAAGAGGCAAACATCTCAAAAGAGACCCTCTTGGACCGCAAAGGCGAGGGGGTGGGGGAGATGTTCTTTCAGATTTGCAAGATAGATAGAGGGTTATTCCTGCGAGGTAGGTCCAGATGGGAAGCACCATCCAGGAATACCAGTTCCATCTTTATTCTAAAGCTACCTTAACGGCATCTTGCAATACTTCAATCTTGTAGACTAACCAGTTGATGTAATGGTATGTGGAAATGGCCTTGTCAGACAGGAGGAAGAGCCACAGACAAGACAATGGTCGGATAAGAGGCAGCCGGATCCCACAGGAGGAATAATGGAACTGGGTAAACATCTCTAGACCCTACCTCGTTTGTAAGAATGTAAGAATATTGGGGGGGGGAGGGGAGGGGCAGAAATGTACTTTTAGAGAGTCTGTGGAGATTCTCCATCATCCAGGTCAACGGTTGTCCCAAAGGTGCATTTTTTTCAAGAGGCGACTGGCCTTTCTTGATTTTTTTTTCTTTGAAGATTTTGCTTCTCATCCAAGAAGCTTATTCTGCTCTGACTGGAGGGTGAGGAATGGAAGGATTTATATTCCTTGCAGACAACTGGTCATTTGCATCCTTTTAGAGCAGGGGTCTCCAATCTTGGCAGCTTGAAGACTTGTGGACTTCAACTCCCAGAATTCCTCAGCCAGCAAAGCTGGCTGAGGAATTCTGGGAATTGAAGTCCACAAGTCTTCAAGTTGCCAAGATTGGAGATCCCTGTTTTAGACGATTGTTGAGGCCACTTGGAGGTTTATCTGTGTTCTCACGGTCATCTGAGTGGGGCTCCTGGTACTTTCAGACTTGCAAGATTCTGTTATTGTCACCTTACAATAAAGGTAGAGTTAGTAATATTCCTGTTTGTGCCTCTTGCCTGGACAATGTCCCCAAACGAAGGATGTTCTCTTGAGTCTCCACCTCCTTCTGGCTCAGGTTTTGTTTATCAGACAGTTGTCTAGGCTGCGTCTCTTCCTCCTGCTTCCAAGGCCATTCTCCTATGCCATTACAGTTGCCTTTTGTGGAAAATGCAAGGCCTTGGAGGTTAGCAGTTATAGCTTGAAAGGGCTGGAAGTGCTCCTGAAGGACAGTTTGAATGGCACACGATGCTCCTGCAAACTAAAGGCAGAAGCCCGAGAGTATCTTGCCAACAAATAGTAGGGCTATATTTTATCTCTTTGGTCCTTGTCTTCCCTGGGTTAATAGGCATCTGACATGCAAAAGAGCAGTGGCTGTTCTGATTTCGGATAGATAGATACAGTAGATTAGAAAAGATAGATTAGATAAAATAGATTAAATAAAATAGATAAGATAAAATAGATTAAATAAAATAAAATAGATTAGATAAAATAGATTAGATAAAATAGATTAAATAAAATGGGTTAGATAAAATAGATAGATAGGTTAGAGAAAGAGAGAGAGATGATGATGATAAGAGGGCCAGAAAGAGATAGGATAGACAGACAGACAGACAGACCAATCCTTGGCCATCGCAGTATGATTTTTCCTGGAGCATCACAAGAAGGAAAAGCATATTTGGGGACTTCTTGATTAAGACAGCCTTGGAGAATTTGGTATCTTCTTCAAAATGTGTGTTGAGATTATACTTCCTTTTTCTGGAATTCTGGAAAATGTAATCCCAACACATCTGGAGTTCTTGGTTTTGTTAAGACACAACTCTTGAAATGAAGAAATCTTTTGGTATCACCCAAGAGATCTTTTGGGACCACCCAAGAATCTCCTAATCCGTCATCTGAAATGAAGCGAGTCTTTAGAAGTTGTCCAGGGAGCTCCATTCTCCCTTTAGAACAGTTTTGGACTAGTTGGAGAATAGAGGACAGTTGTTGGATTAGGATCTATTGGGATCTCAATTGTGGAGAGCATGTTTTTGAATGAAAGATGATCATTCGGTTGACCGTTCTTGTGCTTTTCGTTTTCTCAGGGGATCCTGCGAAGTTGATCCCAAACAGTGATGTTGAGGCGTTAGGAACAGATGCAACCACCGCGTCTATTGACCAGGACTTCCGAGAGAAGAGCACCAAAGGCAAAACATGTGGATTGGCAGCCCATTTTGGGACTATGCCCTTGCATTATGAGACTCTCCAACCAGAAGATAAAGAGACCCTGGCCAGATGTTCCTCACCTTCCCTTCAACGTGGTTGTGTGCTGAAGCAGATGAAGGTGCTTCCTAAGGAAGATGCAGCCTTGGAGACCAAGGGACTCACTCTTTGCCCTGGTGTTAGGAGGCCATCCCATAAACAGCCAAGGACTCTCGAGCTTAAATTGACCGCGAAGGTTGCTAGGAGGACAACCAGGGCTTCCAAGATCCTTCACCTCCGGAAATCCATGGTTCACATCCAGTTCCAGAATGCTCTTCAGGACATTCAAGGACCTCAGATTCTCGGTCCTCCTTCAGGGAAGAGGAAGAAAGTCCCACCACCGCTCCTCCTAAAGCGTTTCAAGCGTCGGAGACACAGTCGTGCCAAGGTTGCTCCCTTGCCCTCTGAGTATCCAGAACTTGTTGGGAAGAGGATCAGGCACTTGTATGAGGAGAAGGACAAAACCGAGGCCTGGTATCAGGGCGTGGTGCTTCGCGTTCACAAACCTCACAAGAACCCTTTGAAGACCCTTTATGAGGTGAAATATGACAGTGAACCAGAGTGGCAATATTACCTCGAGATTCTGCAGGATTATAAGAAAGGCTGGGTGGAGCTGGATGACTGAGTAGGTGTGTGTGTGTGTTTGTGTTTGTCTAACGAGGGGAGATTTGATTCATCCGCCCGTCGGATTGGAACACAGCTGAAAAGCATCCCCAGGTTTCAAGATCGAAACTGCTTCCCTACATCTGGCACAGCTTCCTCATGACACACATCAGCTTAAGTAGACTTGGACCTGATTCAGATCGTCATCTTGTGGTCCTCGACATCTCAGGGCTCCACAACGTGTCCACAAACCACAACACGGAGTAGCTTTCAGGGTTTGAACAATGTTTTTGAACCACAGCTGGGTTTACCAAGGGACTTCCTGTTGTCCCAACCTGACACCGGAAACGAAATATGAACCTCACAGTACATTTTTTACAGAACTTCTGCTACTCAGGGTGGGGCTTCTCAGGACATCCCAAGAAATTCCCCTGGTGGGCGCCCCCCCCCCCCCATCCTCTGTCCTGAATTTCCGGCTTGTTCCAGAGGTAGCAAGTTTGTCCAATTCCTAGAGTGTCTTTAGAATGACGCTTGACCCAGGGCATTATGGGAAAGCCGCGATTTACATGGCTAAGCAAGGCGGTGGTTTAATTGAGTCGCGCCTGGTTTTTATCACCTTGTGTTGTTAAGTGAATCGCTGCCATTCGTTAAGTGAAACCCGCCTTCCCCGATTGACTTCGCTGGCTGAGGAGTTTGGATTCACTTAACGACTGTATGATTCGCTTGAGAAAGGCAGTGATTTGCTTCACTGAGGGAAAAAAAGGGGTCATTTAACAACCGCCTCGCTTAGTGACAGAAATCCTGGTCCCAGTTGTGATAGTAACTCAAGGACTACCTATAGAGGCCTCTTTTTTAAAAAATAAAAATAAAAATTCAACTTGAGGAAGTCCTGTGACCCCGCCAACTCACTTAATGAAACACAGTTCAGAAAAACCTACACTTTCGCCTGTATTTATATATATATAAAAGGACCTGTATTTTAAAAAGTGACATGATCAGCTTTGTACACTTAAAAACCGTGGAACAAAATCACACGCCTGTGCTTCGATTTGATTTTTGAAAGGCCGCGCTGTCTTCTTCCCCAACCCAAGGGGCATAAATATGGCACATTTTAGAAATGTGATTTATTTTGCCTTTATAAGGAATTGCTGCTGGTTTCAAGGGTGTTTTGACTTTCTTTTTTCAGTTAATTTTTGATACGACTTCCTGTTGGGGAGACTTTTGTCCACGACCTTGGTTAAATGTAACTTTCAATACCGGGTAGCTGATTTTCAGTTTAAATGTCTTTTATTTTTTAAGTGCTTACTATATGTCTTAAAAAGAAGAAACAGGAAGGTTACATAAAACATGGGTAGTTCAAGCTCCTTTGTAGCCCCCCAGGTCAAAATAATAATAATAATAAAAAGTTCATTTCTGAGAAATGAAGCTTGGAGAATCCAAACGAAGGAGAGCAGGCAAGAAGAAGGAGAAGGAAAAAAAAAAAAACCTGAAATATTTCTATAAAGCACCCTCAGGTTAGTTTCTAAAAAGCCGAATTTGAGCTGGGGACAAGTTTGGAAGATGCTCTTCCTGTTTGCAACATGTTGAACACCAGGAGATGAAGTTGTGAGGGCACCTGCTCAACAGGTCCGTTCTACCAGCGGCGGCCAAATTTATAAAAGAGAAAGAATTGGTGCTAGCGACCAACCAACCGAAGAAGATATAAATATCTTGAATGTATAGCCGGGATCGTTTCTGCTTTGAGGATGTTGCGTGTTTCCACCTGCTTTTGTTTCAGAGTTGTGTGTATGTGTGTCTCTCTCTTTGTTGAGCATGCAAGCCAGATTGGGATGCGGTGGGGAAACTCACAGGTCCTTCGCTTTCTTTGCTCCATCCTTCTGGACGAGAAAGCAAAATTAAGATGAATTGTACCGTGCTGCCAAAGAGGAAACCAATGCATCATACTGTAAATGTTTTGTACATAAACCGGGAGCCTTATTGTGCCCTTTTATTTAATTTTTCCACCCCTTCCCTTTTGGTCAGGATGCAGTTTTTAAGAGGTGCTTCATTAAAATTAAAAACCACTGTTTTGGAAGGGGTGACTTCGCAACTTCTCTTTCGGTCGGTCTCCGTCCCCGTTCCCTCGGAGCGGAAGCGAAGCTCGGTAGTCAAACGTGTGCCGGGCCCGTTTTGAGAAACCTAGCCAAGGTGCTAGGAAAGTGGAGAGGGGGTTTCTCGCCCGTCTTCTGACGTTTGGGGAATTAAAACGGGTCCTTGAGAGCGGGTCTCCCTGAATTCACAGACATGGCATCCAACCACTCACTCTGGGAAAGGCGACCTCTTGAATTGATCAAAGAAAGGAGGCTTATGCTAATCATTGCTCTCATTTATTTATACTCTGCCTTTATCTGTTTTTGTGAACAAATCACCACCGTGGCGAACACGCCTAATATTCTTTCCTTCCTCCTGATTTTCCTGTGAGGTCATGTGGGCTGAGAGAGAGAGAGA
>JAEANM010020956.1:0-11976 GCA_017656035.1 Myanophis thanlyinensis
GAAGGCCCGAACCCTTGGAGCCGTCAGGCGACATCGACCCGACGGTGGTATTCCAAGGAGGCCTGCCCTGTGGGAACACACAGGTCGGCTGGAGGCTGGGTTGGGTCTCTCTTTAATGATCTTATACCCATTCTTTATCCTGCTCTCTGGTGCTTTGGAGAATAAGTTGACTCTCTGTGACAGCCTCTCAAGTACTGGAAGAGTGCTATCATATCACCCCTCGTCCTTCTCTAGACTAGAACAGTGGTGGCAAATCTATGGCACACATGCCATGTGTGGCACTCAGAGCGCTCTCTGTGGCCACGGGCTCCGTTGCCTGAGCTCGGCTCCACCGCATTTCTCCATGGTGTTTCTCGCTGTTGTTTGCAGGAAGACAGAAGTTTCCCTGAAAACAATGAAACAGAAGCTCACAGAAGAAAATGACCTTGCCTCTTGCAGAGCTGCCTGCAACCAGTTGGTCTTTGGGTCTCCGCTGGATGTGCACAGACGTGCGTGAGAGAGAGACTTGCATTGGGCACTCTGTCTCTAAAAGGTTCACCACCACTAGAGTAGAAGTATCTACGGTAATTCTCAACTGTTCATCACATTAGCAACCTGGGCAATGATGGAATCCAACCGGTTTTGCTATTGGTTCAGTGTGCACTTGCTTTGCTGCCATGCAGCTTCTAAAATGCAAGTTTTTCCTTACCAGAGGCAGCCCGAGTGATTCGGAAGGCTGCAGAGGCATGCAAGACCTGTTAACTGTTTCACAGGTATGTACAAAGATTGGCTGTAAGGAGGCTTCTAACAGCAATCACCAAAACTATTCTGTCCTTCTAACTAAAGGTTTAAAAAAATGAAGCTGTTTGAGGATACAATGGAGTGTCAGAAATTAAAAGATTGTCTGCACTATTTTCCTCTGTCATAAATTCACTGAATGGGATAGTACAAGCTTTGTGCAGAAGATGTCACCATGTACTATTCCTGTAGCGTTGCCAGCCTGTTTGCTTCCTAACTTTGACATAAAGATAAAGACAGACTTAGATGCTTAGTGATGCCTCAGATAGAGCATCTTCAGAGAACCACTTCCGCCACAATAGTCTCTTACTGCAGATTTTAAAGGCATCACTGCCAGAAAAGATGGCATTTAGCAATGACTCAAACCTTATCCTCACAATAAGGGATACAGCTATTTTTTTCCAGGGGTATGATTTTTTTTCCATTCTGTAGAAGCCTAGGCATCCATATAGAGATAAAGAGGTCTGGCAATAGGACTTTCTTGGCTCTGCAGAACAGTGGCAGAAAAGGCAGGTTTTTTTTAAACTTTTCTAGTTTGCTAGTTGCAGTTGAATTCTGATCCCTTCAGAGCCAAAGAATAGGAGCTCAGCCAACTTGAAATGAGCAAGAAGTACTGGATTCCTCCCAAATGGAAAAAGCCTTTTCCTGTGGTTAGCAAGGGTGTCACGCAATGTCAATCTGTGACAGCAGTTCTTAAACCACAAGCCAACAAGCCACAAAGATTTCCTTCTCTTCCTTTTTTTTCCCATTAACATCAAGGCATCGCTCAAAAGTCTCTTTTGCCAAGACTTTGCAAATTGCAGCTGTCCCTTGAGCTGCCAGCATTCCTTGGTCCCTTTTCAGGAACCCACAATGGCAAGGCTGTTCAGTGGTTTTGTACGCTCAGCACCTGCTGGGGCTTCAGGGATCACTCTCATTTCACACTCCAAATACTGCTTCCAAAGTTCAAAGTACTGTACATGCAACACCCTTCTCAGTGTACTTCATCAACATGGCTGCCCCCGTTATAACATCCATGTAGGTGGGATAAACCATCTCAAGGAGTTTCATAGAGCAGGTGGGGCAGAAGAGATTCTGCAGTGCCATCATGCTGAAGGGGAGGCGTCACTGGAGATTTGCCTCAAACAGACAAAAATATTGGGCCAATCTTAACAAAATGTCAAGAAAAGTAAGGAAAAGCATAACAATAACACAGTGTAACAAAATTTTTGTTTCTGAGTAATCAATATAATTTTCTAATTGGTTCTATCATAAAAACATGTAAAAACCTTACTTCCCTGTAAAAACATCGCTTTTGTGGTCAGGAGAACGAAAAGTTGAAATTTACGTACTGTAAATTTCTTCCAGAGGGAAGAAGTTTGATATTAGAGATTCAATTTGGAAGAAAAACTTTTTATTAGTAACTATTTATGCACCAAATGATCATCAGAAAGACTTTTATAATGAATTACATAGGAAAATTATAGAATTTGGACAGGGAAATGTATGTATAGTAGGTGATTTTAACGCAGTAAGTGATAGTGAGTTGGATTACGTAACTGAACAGAAGAACAAAAATAAGAGAAAAATATTACCAGGCAGTTTCCATGCCATGGCATAAGAGTTAAATTTAGTGGACCAATGGAGAAAATTACATTTAAAAGATAGGGGATATACTTACTATTTGAACCCACACAAATCCTGGTCACGAATTGACATGGTATGGGCAAATAAGGAGCTAGGGATCGAAATTGACAAAATTGAGATACTACCAAACACCTGGGCAGACCACAACTCCCTAAAGATAACATGGAAAGGACAGTAGAAGCCAAGAAACAGATGGACATTAAATTTCCAAATTTTGCAGGAAGAAGAATTTATTATAAAACACAAAAAAGAAATGGCCATATTCTTTCAGGAAAACTAAGAACAACCAATATCACTACAAAACCTATGGGACACTGCAAAAGCATTTTTGAGAAGTATAGCAATTGCTTACAGAAATAGGGAAAAAAGACAAAAGTTAGATAAACTTCAGAAAGAAATTAGAAATTTAGAGAAAAGTTCACAAGAGAAATCAGAAAGGGATACCAAGGCAAAGCTTGTTCTAGCTAAATATAAATTTAAATTGTTAGAACAAGAGGAAAGGGCGAGAGAATTCTAAACAGCTAAACAAATTTTTTTTGAATATGCTAACAAACTCAGCAGGTGGTTGGCATACAAATTGAAACAAGAAAGGGAGAAAAAAATTATACAAATACTACAAGATGAAAACAGAAAGGAATATCATAGAATGGAGGAAAAACCCCAAATAATTAAAACCTTTTATGAAGATTTATACAAAGAAGAAAATTGGCACGAGGATGAGATAGAAAGATATTTAAAAGAGAACCCTTTGAAGGAAATCGAGGAAAGACACAGGGACATTTTAAATAAATAATTAATGGCTTTAGAGTTAAAAAGGGTGGTGCAAAAACAAAAAATAGGAAAAACTCCAGGTCCGGATGGCTTGCCAGGGGAATTATATAAAATATTTTATGATGATTTTGAAATGATTCTACTACAGTTGTATAATGATGTACTGGAGAGAGCACCAATTCCAGACTCCTGGACAGAAGCTTACATTTCCATCATTCCAAAAGAGGATACAAATAATAAACAGATAAAGAATTATAGACCTATTTCATTATTAAAAGTTGACTACAAAATTTTTGCAACTATAATGGTGGAAAGATTAAAATTGGTACTTAACGAAATTATACATCAAGATCAAAATGGCTTTCTGCCTAAAAGACAAATTAGATATAATACAAGAATGGTGATGAACATATTGGAATATTACGAAGCATATCCAGAGAAGCAGGTAGCATTGATTTTTCTAGATGCTCAGAAAGCCTTCAACAATGTGAGTTGGCTGTTCATGTTCCATCAGATGAAAAATATGGGTTTTGGAGATAAATTTGTAAGAATGATCCAAACAATATATAAGAAACAAAAAGCTAGGGTATTATTGCATAGGGATATGACGGAAGAATTTGAAATTAAGAAAGGGGTGAGACAAGGTTGTCTGATGTCCCCTCTGCTCTTCATACTGACAGTAGAAGTTTTCCTTGCCCAGATCAGACGAAATAAGGAGATTAAAGGACTGAAAATTAAGAAAGAAGAATATAAAACTCAGGGCTTTGCAGATGACTTGGTATTTTTTGTAGAGGAACCAAGGGAGTCAGGAAAAAAGTTGATAGCAAAAATAGAGAAATATGGCGGAATAGCAGGACTAAAGATTAACAAAGGAAAGACTAAAATGCTAGTGAAAAATTTAACAGAGAAACAGAGAAGTGTTGGAATTACAAATTGTGAAAAACATTAAATATCTAGGAATTTGGTTGACAGGAAATTGCTGCAAAATTAAGGAGGATAATTATGCAAAAATTTTACAGAACTTAGAAAAAGATTTAACAATTTGGGGGAAATTGCAATTGTCAATATTAGGGAGGATAGCGGTAACTAAAATGAATGTATTACCAAAATTGTTATATTTTTTTAAACAGTTCCAATAAAATTAGGAAAAATCTTTTTTGACAAATTAAGTTAATTAGGAGATTCATATAGCTGGGCAAGAGACCAAGAATAAGCATGAGAATGCTTCAAGATAGTAGAAGCAGAGGAGGACTTCCAAAGTGGGAACTATATTATCAGGCGGTAAGATTATTATGGATAAAGGAATGGGTAAAACTTGATAACAAAAGCATTTTGACAATAGAGGGGCATGACCTACAGGAAGGATGGCATGCCTTTCTTTGGGATAGAAGAAATAAAATTCATGCATATTTTTTGGCACCAAATTAGGGAGGCTTTAATTGGAATATGGAGAAAAGTAGAAGAAAAACATTACATAAAATTACCTAGATGGGTCTCACCTATGGAAACAATAATTTACCCAAATACATTAGAAAAGGAAAAAATGATTAGATATAAAGAATTACTAAACAATCAGGGGAACTTAAAATCAAGGGAGGAATTAAAAAATCAGGGTATAACAATTGATTGGTGGCCTTATATGCAAACGCAAATGAGATAAAAAAGAGATAAAGAGGAAATTGGAATGCAGGGTACGCCACACAAACTGGATCAAATTTTATTGGGGACGGAATAAAAATTTATAACAAGGACATCTGTTAGAGATTGATATAGAAGAGGAAATAATTAAGGGACCCATGATTGCAATGGCAAAAAATGTAGGATACAACTCAAGGAATGGGAAAGACTATGGCACAGGAACTGCAAACTGACATTGTCAACAGCTTACAAAGAAAATTTATATAAAATGTTTTATCGATAGCATCTGTCACCTGCAAGACTGGTAAAAATGTATCCCAACATGAAACCAGAATGCTGGAAATGTAAGAAGAAAGAAGGGACATTTTTTCACATGTGGTGGCATTGTCAAAAAGTTACTAATTATTGGGAGAAGGTAAAAAATTGGATAAATGAAATTATGGATGTGACACTGGAACTGAAACCCGAAGTATTTTTATTAGGCATGGTAGACCCCAAAATCAAAAAGCACCTCCAGTACATAATTATACACATCATAACAGTGGCTAGAATCACTTATGCCCAATAATGGAAACAGGAATATGGACCAACAAGGGAGATGATTGTAGACAAAATCCTTGAATGTGCAGAAATGGAAAGACTGACGCTCAAATTGAAGGGTAAGGATGAAAAAGTGAATTATGTGGTCTGGAATAACGTATATCAATGGATCGATAAAAAAAACATATATATGTATAAATGATAAAAAGTATAAATAGATATATAATAGATATGTCATGGTGAGGATTTAACTGTATTTTTCTTTTTTATGTAAATAATAATACATTTTATTTTAAAAAAGAAAAGAAAAGGAGCCACCAAGGCATGACAGATTCCCAAGTTGGCTAAAAATGCCTGAAAAGGCTTGGCTGTAAATTGTGGTCCGTTATCCAAAAGTATGATATCTGGAATTCCATGTACGCCAAACAGCCCTTTCAGAACCTGGACAGTTGCCTCCGTTGTGGTGGATTGCATCAGTTTGATCTCTAGCCTCTTGGAGTAAGTGTCTATGATGACTAGGAACATTTGCCCATGGAATGCCCCCCTCAAAAAAATCGATATGCAGTCATGACCAAGGAGCTTTTGGATTTTCTCACTCCTTAGCTGTCACCACTGGTGGGGCTGCCCTAGATGCCTGACACTTGGGGCAGGTCCTCACCCACAGGGAAATCTCCTTGTCCATGTGGGGCCACCAAACACAGCTATGTGCTAATGCCTTCATCTGGACTATGCCAGATGACCTTCATGCAAAACATTTAAAACATGTTCCTGTATACCCGGGGCACAATCACTCTTTCCCCCCATAATAAATAACCTTTTTGGGCAGAGAGTTCATGCTGCCGCATGAAAAATGGTTTAAACATGTCATTGACCAGCCCCTTGGGCCACCCTCGACAAACCCATCCCAGTACTTTAGCGAGGGTCTTGTCTTGCACTGGCTGATGGGCTACCACTGCCACTGTGACTGGTCTATTTGGTAAGTCTTTGATGAGAAGGATCTGTGCCATGGGGGCTGGATCCAAGTCTATGTTGGGTAATGAGTATTTGCTGAGGGCATCTGCATTTCCCAAAGCTTTGCCTGGGAGATGGGACACTTTCTAGTTGTACACCGCCAGAAATATAGTCCACCTCATCATACGAGGCAATGAAATGTTCAGTGTTGGCCTATCCCCTATCAACAGTCTCAACAGTGGCTTATGGTTGGTAATCAAGTCAAAAGGGTATCTGTACAAATATTCATGGAATTTTTTTAACTCTGGTCACTGCAGCCAATGCTTCACAATCCAGTTGGTTGTAGTTCCTTTCAGCCACTGATAAGGTTTGGGAATTGGTGGCTCCAACCTGATAGGCATCCAGTGGCTCAAAACAGCCCAAACACCACATGGGGAAGCATCACATGTTAGAGTGACAGATAGTGATTCTGAAAATTGAGTCAGCAAACTATCAGACAATAAAAGTTTTTTGACAATGGTGAAAGCCGCTTCCCTCCAACCCCAGGTCCAGGTCACCTTCCTGTTGAGGAGCCTATGCAAAGGCTCAGCAATCATCACCTTCTGCTGTAGGAAAACGCTATAAAAGTTCAATAGCTGCAAGAAAGCCTGGAGCTCAGTCCAATTTGTTGGGGTCGGTGCTTCTTTGATAGCTTTGACTTTACTAGCTGTGGGGCAGATCCCTGATCCATCAATAAGATATCCTACAAATTCTATGCTAAGCACTGCTATCTGGCATTTCTCATGTTTCACTTTCAACCCTGCCTCCTGAAACCTACTAAGTACTATTTTTAATCAGGTTAATAGTTCTTCTTTATTATTAGCCAAAATTAAAACCTCGTCAAAATAGGGCACAACCCCAGGGATTCCGACTAATAATTTTTCCATCAAGCTTTGGAAGATGCCAGGCGCAACTCTCACACCGAACTGCAAACATTTGCATTTAAATGCATCTCTGTGTGTAATGATTTTCTGAGCTTTGGCAGTGGCGTCGTCCACTGGCAGCTGCAAGGGTCAAATCTAATTTTGCAAAAGTATTTCCTGTGCCTAGTGAATGCAATAAATGTTGTACAATTGGGACTGGATATGCACTTTGCTGTAATGCTTTGTTAATTGTGCATTTGTAATCCACGCAGATGCAGATGGACCCATCTTGTTTAACAAGTGTGATGATGGGTGTTTCCCATTTTGCATGGCCTATCAGCTCGAGTACCCCTTGTGCTATTAACTTATCCAATTGGGAATTGATTTTTGATTTTAGGGCAAATGCGACTCTATGGGACTTTATTCTGATTGGTTTAATATTGGGGTCAATATTAAAAGAAAGAGGGGTCCCCTTGTACTTGCCTAACAACCCATCAAAAACATCAGCAAATTCATTGATTAGCTCGTTCCAGTAGTCATCTTTCTGCATTGCGCCGACACCGGTTACTTCTATTCCAAGGGCTCAAACCAGTTAAAACCAAGCAGACTTAGCTATTTACCGTCCTCCACTGTCAGCTTCAATTTTCCTCTGAACTTCTTAAAAACCACCTGGATTTTGATGCTTCAAATGACTGGAATGTGGTTTCCTTGATAGTCTTTCAGTTGTAGATTCTGCTGCATTAGATCTCTCTTCGCAATGTTTGGCACCAGCCTTTTGATGTGTGCCAGGCAGTGACTGTTATGGCTGACCCCGTGTCAATTTCCATTCTGCCTGGTGATCCCTGAATGAGGATGGTAGCTTGGAGTTTCCTTTTCCTCTGGCTGGTTTTCTGTTCTATGATCCTGTGATATGTGCAGGTTGATTTGGGTTCTCTGTCGCTTCTGCCTCTGTTATTCTTGCTTACTAGGCCATGTTTCAAATTTGAATTTCCCATCAGTTGAGTCTCTCTAGGATTAATGAATTGGTATGTGCGGCACATTCATGCCAAGCCGGCACATGACATGTTTCTCCTATCTCCCTCAGTTCTGGCGTCTTGCCCTGTTTTGATGTGATAAATGTTATCATCTTCATCAGTCCCTCTGTCTTGTTCGGTATGAACCTGCTGGATGACAACATTTTTTGGTTGGTTGGTGGTTTGACCTCTTTCTTTAGTACTGCCATTGATTTTGCAGAATTCTTGGTTGCTCTGCAATGTGAGGTTGGCCTGGCCAGCAAACATCGCTGGAGGTTTTCATCTCTCACCCCACAGACCAGTCTGTCCAACAGTACTTCGTCTAGGTCACGGAACTCACAGTGGACGGCGGCTCGTCAGAATGCTGCAATGAATTCGTTTATTGATTTGCCTTCCTCTTGGACCCATCGATGAAATTCATGCCACTGTAGAATCTTGGAGGGTGCTGGCATGTAGTGCATCATGGGATGCCCAGGACACTGATCGTACTGCTGTAGGGGCCAACAAGGCCAACAACCTCACAGCCACAGTAACTCAGGAACATGGCTTTCTTCTGGTTGGCTGATAACCCGAGAAGGTCATTAGCTTCCAGAAAACATTCAAATTGGTCTATGTACAAGTCCCAGTTTTCTGTGGTCGGTTTGAACAGGGTGGGTGGTACGTGCGCTGTCATCTTGGATGTGGCCGATACAACAGGTTTGCAATGGTAGCTTGATGGACGACTTCCTCGTTTCATCCAGTTCTTTGTACTGGCTGGGTTTTTCTCTGCATCTCCGTCTTCCTCAGAATCCTCAGAATCCCATCCTCGCCATCAGTGTTCTGTTCTGAGCTCAAGAAGACCACAGAGACTCACAGAGTGACTTCAACTCTTTATTCAAACAGTGACAGCTCTCTCTGAAACCCAGCAAAACAGTGCTGGCAGGCTAGCCTTTTTATAGCCAGCTTGCAACATTGTAAACCAATCATATTTGAGTATTTCTCCCGCCTAAACGGAGGACCTGAGTGAAACCTTCACTTCACTATTTTTTGAATACTTAACATACACCACTTCAGACAAATGGTTATCCAATCTCTTCTTTAAAATTTCCAGATCATTCACAACTTCTGGAGGCAAGAATTGCACACAAATTTCCACTAGCTAGCTTTTCTGTTTCATGTAGAGCTATTTCTCTGGGCGTCTCTCCAATATGCCTTTCCTATTAAATATACAAAAGATGAGAGAATATCAGGCGATACCAGTTAATCTCAGAACTCCATTATGCCGATCTGAAGTGGAAGCAGACTTGTGTTCATCTGAATGTGTTCCATATAACAGCTTGGGTTAGACTTCTGCCTACAGGTATCCAAAAGCATCACAAATCCTACATTTCCCTTGTTCTAGAACTATACCTGTGCTAGAAAATTCACACAATAGCTATTCTATTAGCATTTATCCTTTGTTTTAATCCCTAAAATATAAGCCTTTTCTGTTTTGGATGTTCTTTTTTTTAACCAATTATTACTTCTGAAATTCAGGGAGATCTTTGTTACTTTATTTTATTATTTTATTTTTATATTTTTTATTTTATTTATTCAATCAGTCAGTCAATCAATTTATATAGCTCCCCATCTCACATTTGTAACTCTGGGCAGATTACAATTAAAACATAAACAATACCCAAATCCCACCAAAATAACACAACCACACAAATAATATAAAATGATAAAACAATTAAAAACTATACTGTACAGTCTCTGGATGAATACAGTTGTTCAAGAACAATAAAGTACAAGCCATTTTATCATCTGGAGATGGAATTGAAGAATCAAACAGAAAAGACAATTTTAGTCTTTCATTGACCAAATAAAGAGTAGACATTCTCGTACTCTCACAGGGTTGCAGGGATTGTTTTATCCCCCTGGGGCACAAAGTCATATCTATATTAATTCACATAAGCAGCATATTACATGTTTTTACCCCATCATAGAGCTAGGGGAATTACAGAATCAAAGTTGCTGCTGGCAACGTATTTCATATGCATATACACATTGCGCAAGGTGCTATTTTTCTTGTTGACAGATATTATGAAAAAGGACTTCTACTAGTTTCTACCTTATTCTATGTTATATTACTTCATGGAACATTTTAGGGCAAGAAATACGAGGGCTTCTTTCAGACAATGAATGTCTTGTCTACCGGAGTTAAGCAAAAAGGAAACGTGTGTTTGTGTGTATCAGATTGAGATTTCCACCATTTCCACCACTTCCCCAACTCTTGTGGTTTTATCAATACTGATTACATTACTTTGAGATTCAAAATGAAACAAAACCCTGCAACTCTTAATAGGTTACTTATTATGTAGTTCATCAGCTGGAACTTCAGTTGACGCTTTGGTTTCTTCCATGTTAGCTCTTCCTCGATGTACGAGAGCTTTATGAATACTCTTGTGTTAGATGCAACACAGAAGGATCCCCAGAGTACAAATCTGTTCCATTTAAGATGGAAAAGTATAGCAGAAATGTTTCAAAGGGAAGCGACCAGATGTCTTCCTCCCATGACAGAGTTGGAGAACAAAGGGTAGATGAACTGCATGGATAAGAAAAGATAGGGAAACAATAGGTCAGAGTTACAAGGCTACCAGCTGCCAAGCAACTTCATAGTATGTGGGAAACAGCTCTGTTGCTGGATGTGAAGATGGAAACCAGAGTGATGGGTCTGTAAATCAAGCATATCCACCTCCCCACTCTGGTGTTTGTTTTACCTCTGGCCCTGCCAGCTTCATTTAGCACACAATCCCTCTTCTTCTATACCTCCATGGTTGGAAAGTTTTCCCATCTGGTTTGCCTTCTTGTCAGGCCATCCAGTCTAGCTTTGGCAAAACAGAGGGATAAGGGCGAAATTGCCAAAACAAACAATAGATGTGCAATGCCACCCAGTGGCTGGCAGAAAAGGAACTAGAAAGAAGAGGGGGGGGGGAGAGAAACACCCTGAAAATTAGCTGTAAAAGAATTTAAATAGCAGAAACAAAATAAACAAATAGAGATGGCATCAGATTTCAGCTGCGGCTTCAACTCCTAACAATTAAGGGCCTTTCCCAGCCATTGCCAGCTTGCGATCCCACCAACAATCTTGGCTCCCACGAACGGCAGCACCCAAGTGCTGACTTGTCAAATGTATTTTGGTAAACCGAGCAGGCCTGTGGTTCATAAAAAAAGGAGGCGTAGCAATATTTCTTAAAGAATTTGTAAGATGTCTGTAGTGTTAAATGTAATTTAATTTTATAGCCGGGGAAAAAAAAAAACTTTGCACCAAATTGTCACTGCAGATACCAACCACACCAAATCTGTGTCTGGGCTGGGAATCACTACAGCCACAGTAATTTCAATAACTAATAATGCGCCTACGTATAAGTTTCAAGCCAGTGTGTCCTGAGCTTCAAGAAGCAGATTGTTATCCTTGATAAAAGCAGCCTAAGGTTAATGTGATTTATATTTTAAACTACACTTTCAGTTCATTATTTTGCTGACTGGATATTTTGTAGGTTCAAGCAAAATGGAGAAATGACAGATCAGTACATGCACTGTAGACCTCTTCAAATTACCACTTACTTTGATCTTGGACCTTGGTTATGCCTGCCTCAAGAGCCATGTAGTTTTATTGTTGATTTTTTTTTAAAATGCTGCAAAATTCGGGATATTATTTCCTTGTTTTCATTGTAGCTGGCATACATTGTAGAGGCAGGCATAACCAAGGTCCAAGATCAAAGTAAGTGGTATCT
>JAEANM010020957.1:0-11976 GCA_017656035.1 Myanophis thanlyinensis
TTCCTTTCTTCCTTCCTTTCTTTCTGGAAAGATTTGTTACTCATTATAGACCATGCCACTTCCCTATGAAGCACAATTTTCTTTCATATTATTTTTCAGTTATATTATGTAACGAGGCAGGCTACATATTCATTTGCTGCAAATCATTTGGATTTACACCCTCATGATTTCAATGACATCATCCTACAGAATACACATTCACATTCCTAAACAACATCCTGCTATTCCTCATACATTTATCCATAAATACATTCAATATCTCAGGTGACAATAGACAAATTTGTCCTAACTCCTGCTTAGTGCATACATTTACTTCAGTTTCAACAAAAGTGATTTCATCATTATTATTATTTTACTTTTAATTCCAAACACTCTATGGAAGGTTCTTTTGTTTTAACATTGCTCACCCATATCCAAAACATTAAAACAAAATTCTATCAAAAACCTCTCAACTTTTCCTCTCATCTTTTTTAATCTTAACTGTTCTTTGTTCTGACTGCACTTTTGAAATTATTTTTTCTACTGTGTTTCTCCAAAAAGAAGGCCGTGTCTTATTTTCATTTGACCCACCAAAAAATGGCTAGGTCTTCTTTTGGGTTTTTTTAAATTATTGACTTACCTCACGGCAGTGGCACCCAAAGCCCCGCCGAGCACAAGCTCACTTCTTGGCTCACTTCTTCTACAGCCTCTTGCCTCCACTTGCACACATCACCCTGGCCTCTGTTTTGCCTTTAGATGCCTTCCGGAAATCCCTCTGCAACCAATAATAGAGCTCCAGATTACCCCAGAGCTCTATTATCAGCTTCAGAGGGCTTTCTGGAAGGCATCTGAAAGCAAAATGGAGGCTGGGGCGATATGTGCAAGTGGCTGCAAACGCCTGCAGAAGAAGTGGCCAAAGAAGATGGTGAGGCAGGTGTTAGGGTGTGCGAGGCCTGGTAAGTAGGGCAGCTCCACCCCGACCTCCCCCACCCTAGCTTATTTTTTACCTGTGTGCCTCGCCCCACCCCCTGCACTCTAGGATGAACAGGGTCTTAATTAGGGCTAATTTTGTAGATGGGGCTTAATTTCATTGCATGTGCTCAAAATGTAACAGGGCTTCTTTTCAAGGTGGGTTGTCTTTTTGGAGAAACAGTATATATGCATTATAAGTATTTTTCTGTCATTCTTTTTAAAACAATATCTCTTTCTTTTTCCTTATTCACAGTTATGATTTCAATGTTTCCCCTTTTTTGTGCTTTCTACTACCAGCATTACTCCACACACATCTGTAACATAATTTGTTTTTTGTGTTCCAAGAGACTTCAATATCATCTTTCCTTATATCAGCTGTAAATTTCTAGCAGCACTAGATAGCAGAAAAGAAATTCATAAGCCTCTAACTCTTTGCTGACACTTAGTAATAATCCAGATTTTTGCATTCCAAATGTAGTAGCCCTACAGTAATGTCTCAATAAAATCTGTGCAACAGTCATGCTTTTGTTGTTTTTGCTGACATCCTGGGAAATGTAGTTTCACCTGCTTCCTCTTAATGCCCCTATAATAGTTCGGAATGTTTCGACTTGTACAAAACCTATCATTTCCATATGAAAATGATCATGTGTGTGCTCACACCAGTTGGAAATCCCAATTTCTACCCACAATTGAGCTCCTTGCAGTTGATAAGTAACAATGGTTATATTCTGTGCTATTGGGGAGATAATTATAGAGATTCTTCTAGGAATTGGCCTCAAGAGGTAGGATTTGTGTCACCTCGAAATAGCTGCTCTTCCTGACAGGTACGTTGTTCGTGGAGCCAATTTAGACCTAAAGAAGCAGATAAAAATAAACTGCAGAATGAGGCAAGCTTTTTAAGAGTATTCTTTTTCCCCTGGAATCTTGTTTTAATGATGCAAAAGCTGTGTATTCCTGTAATAAGGCATTATGTCTCTGTTTACTACCTATTTGGATATCCTTTCATATCTACACTGCATTGTTTTTATACCCAGGCAACCTAGAATGCTTGTCCACTCAAGAATTTAACAAATGTGATGGCATTGGTAGCTTTTTCCATAGTGCAAATGCTTAGCTTTATATAAGAAAAAGTATTTTTTTATACTTAAAACCAATTATCACAGAGTGGATAATATCAGGCAGATCGAGGTAAGTGACATCCAAAAGAAACAAGGATACTTGCATATCGCTTTGTGTCAATAAATTTGTGGAAATGTTCAACTCAAGGCAAAAAATAAAATAAACCTGGACAGAAATTTCTTTAGAAATTTAATGTAGAGAAATATACAATGGAAGTTATTCCTTACCTATAGACATATTGACATCAATTGGAAAGAATTTAGAGAATCGTACCAACTTGTCTGTTATTAGAACAAACAAATAAGATTTCTTTTTATCATTAGAATGTTACCACCAGAATAACTTCCTGGAGCTGAGCCTAGCTATAGAATTCAGAAATCATTCTTGGCAGATCTATCTACCTTGGTGCTCGGGGTAGATCCCTTCCAATTCTATTATTCTATGTTCTATGCTAATTTTGAAAAGGTAGGTAGGATTGGATCAGGTTAGTATTTAAAGAGGAGACTACCAGAAAAGCCAAATGCGTAAACTAGACTGGGAAGTGTGAAAGGAGATAAATAGATATCACTTCCATATTGTTGTCAAGAAAACTTTATGGTCACATTCATGATATTTTAACACAAATAAGAGTATCATGATACACACAGGGTGTGTGTTTTTGCTTGTGTGTGTGTGTGTGTGTAACAGCTATATTAGAAATTTGACTTTATCTGATTTTATGGGTACAAACTGGACAACCTCTGTATTCTTCCCTTCACTATAAAGATTCTATAACAAAAATCATAAACATAAAACATTACAATTAATAATCAGATTAAAAACTACAATCAGGTAAAAAAAACTACAAACTGATAACATGAATGGATGATGATGGAATTTTCTGTATCACTCTACCAACCATACCCAGAATGGAGCACTATCACTGGGGTGCCAACTAACAGAGCCAGGTTTTAAGGCCCTCTCAGAAAGTTAAAAAGGTGGACATGGATCTCACCTCCAGCACCAATCTGTTACAAAAGATTCTTCTCTTAGGCCCATTGGCTAAAATTCCTTGACCGATGCAGTCTGTAGCATACCCCTTCTACTGGAGCTAGTAGGGAAGCCAATTTCAAACCAAGTGATTTGTTTGATTTGTTGTTGTTTCTATTCAAAAACAAAAGGAGTGATTTGGGAATTGACTTCAGCAAGACATTTTCTTGTTGAAGGGGAAAAAAGTAATCATCTTCAATTACAGATTCAGGCAGATGGTGCCAGAAATGGAAAATAAAGATATGGATTTAATTTAAAGACTGAACAAAAGAACCCACACTGCAGCATTTCCCCCCGGTCATACTGGTAGATCTATAGTGCTAAATCTTACTTTAAAAAATAGTAAAGGTTTCCCCTGACCCAGTGTGTGAACTCCTATGGGGTGGTGCTCATATCTGTTTCCTAACTGAGGGAGCCAACATTGGCTGAAAATACTTCCATAGTCATGTAGCTAGTATGATTATATACTGAGGGACACAGATTGCTGTTACCTTCCCATAAAGTGATACCTTTTATCTATATGTATTTGCCTATGCTTTCAAACTTCTAGGTTAGCAACAGCTGGGCTAAGAATGGGAGCTCACCCCATCCCGTGATCCCTGGATCTCAAACTACTGTAAAATAAATATATTTTAAAATTTCAATTGACATGCATTCTTATCCAGGCAATATTGAAATTTTGTGACCTTCAAAATACTTTAAAATAAAGTTTACACAACTTGTCCTATTTTACAGACTCCTCTCCAGAATATGGATGGATGAAAATGTTACCTTATCTTAACTCTTTATTTGTTCCAATTGCTTGTGTTTTTTTTCTAATATCAACAGCATTGCATTAAAAAGCATATAGAAATGAAGAATATTATAATAACCACACTGCCACATTAAAACTTAGAAATTTTGAGGTGTGAATATTTTAAAAGAAACAAATTAAGTTTGGATTGTTGAATTATATATGAGAAGTTGAAATATATATGCATACTAACTGATACATCTTTCACAACTCTGTTAAATGATTTCCAATTTTGAAAAGTTCATGTAAAATATATTAAAATATATGCACAAAAATATGTTTTACCATAGAAGAATTATTTTCTGAAAGTATACATGCTAGGAAAAATTTATACACTCTACATGCTATACATGTCAGCCATGGAAAATGAATACAAAATGTATATAAATATTAATGCAAACTGAAGTGATAAACTGATGTTGAACAGTGTTTGGAGGAGGTAAAATGATCAATATGGCACATGCTAAATTTCTCTCTATTATATTCTAACCCAAAAACTCTCTAAATAAATATAATAGGCTAGATTCCTAGTAGGGAAAGAGAGGAGATTCTATAGGATGTAGGTATGCATGTATGTATGTATTTAATTGATTTATTTTCATCTCACTTTATTACAAGTAAATCAAAGTGGTTAACATACATAATACTCTTTCTTCCTATTTCCCCCACAACAACAATGTTGGGTTGGGTTAAGAGGGATTGACTAACCCAAAGTCACCTAATAGGCATGTTCATTTCAGAGAGTTTGGGTGAGAGAAAGGGTAAAGACAGCTTCTACTAATAGTTCTCAGAGTATATACTTAATGTAGATAGTAGGCTACTTTGATTTGGCAAGATTCTGTCTAAATGTGTAAAGCAATAAAGAAACCTGGGAAGAATTACCACGTCTTTCTTGGGGTTTGGGGTGGTTATTTTTGTCTTTCTTCAAAACTATTTGAAGAAAGTTCGATATCAGCAAAGCTAGATGTGATTTTTATATATGCTAAACAGGGGACACAATAATAACTTTATCATTTGGAGAAAATGATGGTTTTACGGGAATAGCAATCATATAGCACTGGAAGATATGAAGATGGCTTTCTTATGTTCTTCATTGACAGAAGACCTCTGCAGCTATGAGAATCTGGGCAGTTTCACCATATCTTTCAGGAAAGTATGTATTCAAAAAGGACACGTCTGTTCAGACAGTATTAAACATTGCACTGAAAGAAGCACAAAGAGGGAAAATGCAAGTAGGTATACCATGGGTGTCAAACTTGATCACATCATGTGATGACGTATCATGATTTTTTTTTTTTGCCTTTACAGAACTGGGGTGGGCATGGCATCCAGCCCACAGGCACCAGTTTAACACCCCTGATTGCTACACAAAGGAAAGAAAGTATATCAGCCACTGCTAGATGGAGCTATGTTTTCACTGACAGAGTTGCAGGAGGCCATTGGAGTTGAAAATGGAGCTCATGAGGGCTATGTGCACCTCTTCCGAGATCTGTTTTCACTGGCAGAGGGTTACAGGAGGCTGTTGCAGCCAAAAACGGAGCTTGTGGGGGCTGTTGGCACCCTCCCAAGCTCCCTTTTCACTGGCAGAGGGTTTCGGGAGTCTGTCGCAGCTGAAAACAGCTCAGGAACCCATTTTCACTTGCAGAGTGCTTGGGCCACCACAGGTGCTCCAACACATGTGACATCGAGCTGGCCACATACACACCTGGCCCCTCCAAGTCAAACACAACCCCGTTGATGAGGCCCTCAATGAAATCGAGTTTGACACCCCTGCTCTACACAATGAATGACAAAGAAGAAAATATATTTCTACTCTACCATACACAATCCATTTTGTGATCCTGCAACTGTTCTGGTGTCAAATCCAAAACTTGATTCTTGTTCATATAAATTTAAAATAGTAAAATCAATTTTCTTTTCCTTGCCTTATAATGTACATAAGTATAACAGAAAAGGAAAGGAAAGGGAATTGGAAAAAGAAAGGAGGAGGGGGACGGGGACGGGAATTGTTTTCTGCATCATCTCCCTTCTCTGTGTCAGTACATATGTAGGTTACTTCCATATGCGTAGGAATTAAAAAAAACATCCTGATTAGTGATCAAAAATACATTCTTGCAGCTACCTATCTGGGAGTTAAGCCAACTGAGCTCAATAAGATTTAATAGGACTGCACTGACACTGACAGCAAACTCATGTCTATTGAGCAGTTGTAAATCCCATTGTGTTCAGTAGAACTGATTCCCAGGTAGGGACATTCATAATTGCAGGAAATGCTTTGTAATACTTGGCGATAATCACTGTAAAATGACACACATTAACTTTCAAATCACAAATGCCTCTCTTCTGTATTCTCTGACACAGTGGCAATAATTATAATGGAAGGGGTTTAAGTAATTTAGTCCTTTCATGTGGTTTGCCTTTACCAATTCTTAACACCTAAAAATCTTTAGTATCATTGCTTCAGAATTTATTCCATTGGTTATAGCTTCAGTAGATTGATCTCTTTCTGGCCTTGAAGATAATTGATCACCAATGCATTATAATTTTTCATAGTGAAAACCTGTTATGCTGCAGCACTGATTGAAAGAGTAATTCTGACTAAATGAGTTGGTGAGAAAAACATTTAAACAATGCAGATTAATCTCCATCATTTTTTGCTGATGTAAATCTTATGCAGTAGCACATTGCATTCTCGGCAATCAAATCAAATAAACTATCTTTTTTAGTTAAAATGCACTGAGTTAATTTTAGCTGTGGCATGGTAACCAAGAACAATGAAAGGATTATTATTAGATAAGCATAGCCTTAAGGAATTAGAGATGTGAAATAAAATATAGAAAAGGTTATAAGGGTAAGGAAAACCCCGCCCCAGATAATTCATCTTTTAAGACTTTAAACTGCAGCAGAGACAACCAAACCTGTTACCATAGCATTTCTTTTAATGCAAGAATAAATATGTAGGGTTTTTTTTATTTATACTGTTCATTCTCTGGAGGCACTAATGGGATTCCCTTTAAAATTTAAGTTAATGAGAAAATAATGGAGAATTGTAGATATAAGCATTTTTCCCCCACTGTCACTGTCATCAATTTTTTATACAGCCAGAGGGCTTTCTGAAAATATGTGTCAGATTTATTTTGTGCGCTGCCAAACCTTTAACAATTTTTCCCGCAAGGTTTCAAGATTCCAGCCTGGGAAAAAACTGGAGGAATCCCATCTTGTTATCTAAACACATTTCTAAATCAGTATGCCTTCCATAAAATTAGTTTTAGCTCTAAAAAGATCAACAATAAATACTGTGATATGCAGAAATCTGCCTTAGCAACACTGTGCTAATGAGAAACTATATATGGCAATGAATTAAACACTGTATATTGATTAGTAAACATAGCAAATGAATAAAGACTTGATAAAGGAGGGTATTTCTAGCTCAGGACTGATGTAAAGCTGCTTGGTGTTTTCCAAGCTACACTGATTCCATGTGGTTGTAATAGTCTGTTAGTAGTTTCTGAGATGTTTTTAATGCAGAAGCCACCCACAGATTATTGCAACCACATGGACTCATCTAAAATAGGAGTCATCTACAACATACAGTGTAAAGACTTACAATAGCCACTACATAGGACAAAGAGACAAAAGGCAAGCAGAAGGCATCCATGAACACCAATCAGCAGTCAGAAGACATAGTAAAAACACTTTAATTTCACAATCTATAGACAAACTTAACTATAGTTTTAACTGGGAAACTGACCATCCTAGACAAAGCTAAGTCCAAAAACAATAGAGAATTTCTGGAAGTTTAGTATTCTGATAAATTTTATTTATTTTATTGATTAGAATTTATCTAAAAATAGATAAAAGTTCCAAGACACTCAGATGAACATAGATTAACACCAAGATTAACAATCAAGATGTAAATGATACCCCAATCCAGGAACTGCCAAACAAGTTAATAGTAAATAAACCAAATAAAGAACATCCAAGACCACTCCCACCAATACTGAAAGGCCAATCCACTAGAACATAAATTGAGAACAAATCTCAGTCCTTAACACTGATGAAGTTACCTAATTTGGGCAATAAAATGTCTGCAAGAAAACAACAAAATTCAGACCTACAAGCATCCTTCATGGATAAAGGCTTTCAGGAGCTGATGACATCAAAAACTAAAGCAAGCAAGCAAATAAATAAATATACACATTCATTACAATGTATTTATTTTATTATATAATATATACAATATTGTTGACCACATATTTTCATTATTTCTTATTTTATGTTTTAGTGATATGCCACCTGGAGTCACATTGAAATAGGTGGCTACAGGAATCAAATTAATCAAATAAATGAACTAATTATATTGTAGGATGTGTTGCAATATAATTTGTGTACTGAAATTATCTATATGAATATATACTATGCAGTACCAATATTCAAATTATACTGGAGCACATCCTTCAAATTTGAATTATTTTGATGATCTCTCTAATTGTCTAATACCCGATGAGCTGACCATCATTACAGAATAGCACAGGGAACACTCAATTGCTCTGTAATGTTTTAATGTATGTAATGTTAATTTTGAGCTAAGCAAAGGAGAAATCATCAGATTAGGATCAACAAGGATATTTACTTGCAATATTGTGGATTTAAAAAAATTAAGTTTTGAAGAAGGATTGCCTTGGTCATTTGGTTTCAGAATTGTCTACAGTTTCAATCACTGAAGCCTTGCAGTGTAACTGAGCTGCCTGAAAGAAGTTGGAGATAGGTTAGCAGTGCAATTAGCTGTCATTGTTTGATAATTATATCCCTTGTAATTGGAATCTTGTGGATGTTTAATTGCATTATATGGCAGACTTGTGGGAAATTAAGCTGTATTGCATGGTTTCTTGGGGGCAAGTTCATTTGTTGTTCATGCATTTGTACTTGTTGAATCTGTTCCTTTGAGTTCAGATCTTTGTTACTAAGTCCATGCTTTGTTTAACCTTAGTAAACTTTACACTGATCAGCCTTGGTGCTTACAATATTTGGTAAATTAGCAAGACTGTTTGGCTATTGGATATAGTTGAAGTGCTTAGAGGTTTGCAATCATTTCCATTGATTTTTAGAAACTCAAGAAATTAGTAGGTAGCGTTTACAATGCTGCAGTAGTACATAGTAATGCTTCCCTTGTATATAGACCAGGGCTGATTTGAAACTCAAAAAATGTTGGTGGGAATGGACTTTCAGTTTTCGGTACTGTTCAAGATGTTGAACTAAAAACACCTTCTACTTATCCTCTCAACCACAGAAGTTCCTTGGCTGTCTTTGGACTAGTTTCTCTCTAGGGTCAATTTACTTCACACAGTTGTGAAATAAGATAGAAGAAGGAGCACTGTGTATGCTGTTTGAACTCCTAAATGAAAGGTGGACTATAAAGCTAAATAATCATAATTGTAATAGCAACTTTCAGAACTATATCATCTCAAATTCTGGTTTCTTTTCCTGGATCTAAGCAATATAAAAATAATGTCTACATCATTTTCAAATTTGGCAAATTTAAGGAGCATGGTTTTCAATTCCCAGAATTTTAGTTTCATTGGAATTCCGGGATTTGAAGCTCATACATCTTAAAAATTGCCAAGTTTAAACAACAACACTATTCTGCATGCATCAGGAGATCCACAAATATCTTCCTTAGCTCTTGCTAGATATTGGCTCATTAGACCAACATTTTTTGTAATGTAACAATTGTGTTTCCAAGAATGACTCTGATTCTACAATATATGGTAGAACGTAGACAAGGTGGATCATTGCAATCTAGATATTTGTTTTGAAGAGAGCTTATTTGCCCACTCAAAGTTTAAAATACACTAAGGTGACAAGCACAGAGAATGACAGGGAGTAAACTCATTAGTTAACTTTTGGTAAATAGCCATTCTGTGAATAGGCAGCTCCCCCTTCCAGCTATGGCAACTATCGCAAGCAAGGTTTTACAGATGAAAGGCTAGGCTAGTAATAAATCATAATAAATTATTCAGGTCATTGGAAACTGTTTTATACCAAATGCACCATTAATCCATGTAACTCAGTATTGTGTTCACTGCCTCTTCATAACTCTCCAGAGTTTTAAACTTGAATCTTTAAGAATGATTTTAACCTTCATCTCTGGGCCTGCAGGGATAAGATACTGCCTGTTCCTTTAGTGAATTTCTTCATTTTTCTCCTTATGAGAGAATAAGTGTCATTTATTCAAGTAAGAAAAGCAATATAAAATGTTTAACTGAAACAGTTAATATTCTGCAGTTGGGGGATGAGATTGCAAAGGATAAAAGTACTATATGCAAAAAAAATACCTTATGAACATTATAAATTTACAAGGGAGAGTAAGTGCAAAATACAGATCCTTCTCTCCTTCTATTTCACCCTGACACTGATAGGTATTTAATTTAATCATATGAACTAAATGTGAGATTGAAGACTGCCAAATTTCAAACTGGGAGTCAGATTTTCCATAAATATGTAATAATACATAGTATAATTGAAAATATGAATTCCGCCCACTACTATTTTATTTATTTTTCAAGCAAGCTTTGCTTACACAAGGAATTGTTTTTTGTTTGTTTTTTTGTTTTTTTGCTGTTCAGGTTAGTTAATCATTAAGAAGACTCTCAAGAGAATTTCACTTCTCTGTGGGTTTTTTTTTAATTATTATTTTATGTAGCTTTTCCTATGCAACGGTGATCTGCTGAAACACATCGTGGAGTAAATGAAAGTTCTCCTACTACATTTACGCATGAGACAAATTTAATCTATTTCTCTTTTTCCTCCTAAATGCTCCTGGTTTACAATACAGTTTAATTCAAATATTTTGTGCTTGCATGGAATATCCCAATATGGATTTATCATCACCCTTATAACATACACCTAAAGAATATATTCTTGTACTAGTTTTGTCCTTTTTAAGAAGATGGACTCAGAAAGTTAAATCATTTAAATACTGAAGCACAGTTTTTCATGTTGCAACCTAATCTAGAATGTACAAAGATTATGGAGCAGGAAACAGCAAAGAACAACCACACTGCAATCATTTTTCAGTAGTAAAAAAAAAACACCCTTTATTTTACTGTACTCCAAGTATCCTCAGCTAATGTTAGAGCACAACTGTTACTTGGTGCCCGATTGGACCTACAGAGTGCTCCAGAAACAACTGAGATCAAGTTGCTTAGGAATGAATTTCAAGCCTCTTGCTTTTAGATTGTGTATCTAAAACAACAATTCTTATCATGAGACTGGCATAAGGAGCACACAAACGAACACTTAATTATATATTTTCACATATTGGGCAAATATATATTTCATTTCCATAAATCTTGGACCCTTATTGACAGCACTGTGTCATGCTGACACAGTGCAATAGGCAAAACAAGGCAAAACAAGGCACAAGGCACAAGGCATGGCACTCCTTGGATTTTAATTCAATTTCAATTTCAAATTTTATTTGTCAGATGCACAATTATACAAAGTACAACATGCAGTGAAATGCTTCTGCAGCCACTCCAGACCCTAAACATAAGAATTAAAAAGTAAGAGAGCAAGGGGAACAGAATGTCTGTTGTTATGACTGCAATGTTCATCCCCATGGCTACCCTCGGCGGTCCTCACTCTTTCTTGGGGCTGTTTCTTGAGGCTGTTTTGGCTGCTTCTAGTGGATGGATCTCCTCGGCCGCTCCTGGCACTGCTGCCTTTGGTGGGTGTCGGCAGTCATCTGAGGCCATATCCCTGGTCTCTCCAGGGTCCTCAGCGGTCGGTGTCTTGGCAGTCTCTCGGTGTCTCAGCAGTCACTTGGAGCCTTTGTCTCCGTGCCTCAGCAGTCCCTGAAGGCACCCACCTCAGCATCGCCATTCTGATCTCTTCCAGCAGAGCCTGGCCACTCTTGAACCTTTACCTCCCCATCTCTGCAGCCCCAGAAGGCCTCCGGCTCAACGTTGCCATCCTGATCTGCCCCAGCGGAGCCCAGCAGCCTCCTGAGCTCATCGTCTCGGCGCCATCTTCTCAAGTCTTCCCTGTTCTTCTCCCAGACCCCGAGAGCCCTGTCTCTCAAT
>JAEANM010020958.1:0-11976 GCA_017656035.1 Myanophis thanlyinensis
ATGAATGAATGAATGAATGAATGAATAGGGGTTTTTTCTAGTTCTGCAATGGTAAAGAGGGTTGCCATTATCTGAATTATGGAATCCTAGATAGGATTTTATGCCACTAAGTCTTACTTAAGATGCATCCAAATAAAAGTGGGAATTCTAACCAAGATGGAAGGGTATTATTTTCAGTTAATTTCCTCTGATTTTTATGAGTTTGAAACTATAAATGATTGTAGAAGAATAACTGGTAAGTATAATAATTTAATTGTTTAAAAAAGCTGATTATTTCTGGTGATCTTACTCCAGCTGCAATATCAGCTCAACATTTTCCAACTCCAAAAGTTGACGTGCAATTGAACAAGTATCACAATTTCAGCTACTCATTATATGTAATATAAGTACTGTATAGCCTTAAAGCTGATAAACTCAGATGGAAAATTAACTCTATGCAGAAGGAAATTAAAGAATTTAATGAAAGGATATTTTGATCTTTTGGGGTTAGGGTTAGCTTTCAAAAAAGACAAGCATATCAGATGGTTGTATGTCAAGAGAAACTCATTCAATTCCAAGCCCATTAATTAAGGAAAACGTTCTAAACTTTGAGTTTTCCTTAAGCGGTTGAGCAAGATGGTTACTCATCTAGGGATTGTTATGGAGAAATGTTTTTCAGGGCTATTTTCTCTTAAAGATTTAAATATAGCAATGTATTGTAAAACTAAATCCCTAAAATTTGAAGTGCATCTGTGAATGTTTTTAAAAAGATATTGCTTTGATGAAATGTTACTTTCTTGGCTTTTAAACTGGCTCTTATTGAACAGTGGAAGTACTAGATGGCATGATTGTTTAAAAGTTGTTTAAAAATTGAGCTGTACTACTGCTTTTATATATATATATATCAGTGGCTTACATGTTTCTACTTGGTTTTGTTGTACCAGTCCTATCCTTTTGTTTTCAATATATATCACAATAGCAATAGTAATAGCACTTAGATATATACTGCTTCACAGAGCTTTACAGCCCTTTCTAAGCGGTTTACAGAGTCAACCTATTGCGCCCAACAATCTGGCTCCTCATTTTACCGACCTCGGAAGGATAGAAGTCTGAGTCAACCTTAAGTCTGGTGAGACTCGAACTTTCAAACTGCTGGCAGCCGGCAGTCAGCAGAAGTAGCCTGCAGTACTGCATTCTAACCCCTGCACCACCATGGCTCTTATAAGTATGCATTGTATTTCATCTAGTTATAATGTGCTTTTTTCTTTTATTGTCATATTTAGTATGTTTGTTTCCCTTTTTAAAAATTATATTGAAGACTTTTTTTTTTAAAAAAGGAGTCCAGATAAAAACATCCCATGCAGATGGTTCTCTAGGCTTCCTTTACATATAACTCTATGTAAAGGAAGCTCAGTATGTTTCTGGGATTACTTTTGAAAATCAAAATGATGCATAATTGAATGACAAATCTAAACGTGCCTTTCATATTAACTGTGAATGCCTTTGCACGGTTACAGCTACCATGTTCTCCAGCGCTCATTCAAATCAAAGTGGAACTGCTATGGGCAATGAACCTCCCTCTCATGCTGTGAGTCTCTCTTCACCAAGGCCAAGTATTCACGAGAGCCCTCACAACCCATCAACTGCAGATCCAGGAACAGAGAGGTAAGGCCATTTTCCACACTATCCAGCCCCCACCACTTCTTTCATCTGATCATTTTGAATAGAAGACATTGTTTTAAGAATTATCATCTCAAGGTTTCAAGAAAACGGAAAGCAATTGGAGTCTACGTGAAGAGTGTATAGTCAATTTCTTAGTGAAATTGAAAGGTAAGAAATCCTTGGGTATCAAATATTTCTTACAAGGAAAATCTTCCTGAGTTATTGTCTGGATTATATATTCCAAAAATATTTTCATTAATAGCTGACCGTTGGTGCTAGAAGAATGATTTTACAAAATCAAGCAATAGCTTCTGCTCCTCAAGGACAAAATAGGAAGGATTTTTTTTTTTGTAATGCGAGTCCACAGGACTGTGATGGCAAACCTACGACACGAGTGCCACAAGTGGCACGCAGAGCCATTTCGTCTGGCACGCGAACTGTCAGCCAACTTGTCTCCAGATGCACATACATCTGTGATTGTGCATATGCGCATGCGCGATTACGGAAATCCAGCTGTGCATGCACACAATTGTGCATGCACACGTGAGCAATCTTCAGAGTCCAACTGGTCTTCGGAGCTCTGCTGCGCATGTGTGTGCATTTTTGCAAAAGTCACATGCATTCGCAGATGGTGTGCATATGCGCGCAACGCACATGTGAGAGCCATGCGCATGCAGGGACCTCTTCATTACTGAGTAAGTAAAAGGTTTGCCACCACTGCCACAGGATGTACCTTGGTAGCATTTCTTAGCCTCTGTTCAGTGGCTTACATGTTTCTGCTTGGTTTTGTTGTACCAGTCCTATCCTTTTGTCTTCAAATATTTGACAATATATGTTTTTAATAAAAAATAAGGAGAGAATTCTTACTCGGCAGAAGGAATGTGTACAGGAACAATTATGAATTACAAGTTTGGGGTATTTTGTACAGAGGACAAGATCAATAAAAAGTCAAGCTAAAATAAAGTAACTTTTCAGATTAATACTGAACTAGATTTTAATGTAATATGCACAAATACAAAAAGTCCAAGGTACCTTGCATTGCCATTTCTCTTCTCTTCTCATGTGACACCAGGAAGAGAGTTAAAACTTTATTTTAAATAAACCTAGTCCTTCACTAAGTGCAAACTTGATAAATGGTTCAAACAGGAAAGGTTTTAGCTTTTACTAGAAAAAATTATAATGCTGTTTTGATAGCTATGTTAAGTAATATTCAGAAGAAACAAAATGTAAAAGAAATAAACAGTGAAAAGCAATATGTTTAAGAAAATCCACTAACTATTGAAGATGCATTAAGTTTCCCTCTGGTGCCTTTTATTCTGACCAATTTTTCTTTCCAAAGTTGTTGGTTGTCCCAGAGTTGGGAAACAATTTTAATTATTTTTATTCTGTCATACAGCAGCAGCCAGCCATAAATGTTTAATTAGCAAGTGATGTTAAGATTTAAACTCTTTGTCTCTTGTGCCACCGTTTTTCATTGAAAAGTCACATATGAAAAAAATCCAATAATATATCTTCTCTATCACATAAAATTGAGCTTCGAAAGTATTATGTTTCATGCGGACAAGATTCAAAAAGGATAGATGGAAGTCTTCTTGTGGTGGTGGGGGGACATTCTATGGTTGTTTCACTTGGATACGCAAAGAAGATTAATTCCTTTTGTAATAGAATCAGAAGAAAACAGAGAAGATAAGGTTCAGCCTTGAAAACACAAAGTAGAGTCATTTTTGCTCTGCTATATTTGCCAGAAATGCCTAACCAAAGGGAGGGCTTCCGGGAAAAGAGAAACAATTTTGAAGAACAGGAGAAACCAAAATGGAGAACTCTGAAGTTTATTGCCATAGCACAAAAACAAACAAACCCACCCGCCATCTTGATGGTAACAAACAAAATGAAAAAGGATATATATATATTTTCATTTCTGAGTTTGGGCAATAAGAATACCTGTTCCTTTTGACACCTTTTGAATGAATGAATGTTAACTCTTCTGATTTTTAGGGAGTAAATTGGGGAAAGAGGAAAGTGCTCTCAAATAGAATTGAATTGGATGAATGCTGTAAGGAAAACAAGTATTATTTACTCTTAATTAATAATAAAACTGATAAGCCCAAGTCTTCATCACAATAGAGAGATTATTCTATAATATTACAATTATAGAATCATATCATTTTGTTACAGAGAAATACCCTTAGTGCTAAAGACATGTATGCTGCGAAAGAGGAGGGAGAGAGGGAGGAAGGAAGGAAGTCAAATGAATGCCAAAACATACGAACAAGCTTCTGAAAATTCTGACAAAATTTTCTCAACCTGGTAACGTTTTTTAGTTTTATTGTTTTGTTTTCAGTTAGAAGCTAATGTGAACTAATTTTGCCTCTACTTTTTTCAAAGAATTGGAATAATGTAATCAGATACTATTGTCTTGAAAACAATTAAGTAAGGTTTAAAAACATACATGGCTGTTTGTACATTATAGTACAAACATGGCTGTTTGTACATTATCTGCAAACTTGATAACTTTTAAGGGGCAAAAGTCTTTATTTGATGATATAAAATGGGAGGGGATGCATTATGCAGATTGTTGGGACTGATTTATTTGGCAGAGTTAATTTGAGGAATATTAATAAAATGGTAAATGATGTAATCTTGTTAAAAGCTTGGGCATATCTAGTCATCCATTTAGTTTTATGTTTTTTCTAGGTATCTTAAAACTATAGCATAGACTAATAACCTCACTCAATTCTAAGCCACCTATAATAATTCATAGGAAACCAGCTTATTTCATGCCACCGAAGTATAAGGGATTCAAAAAATAATCGTATTGCCAACTACATAACCAGGCTCTGGGCAATGAAAAAAATGAACAATACATGAGTTGATCTCACCCTTTGAAGTCAGAACTGCTTTTTTGAAACAGCAAATTGTACTTTAAAATATACTGTATTGCAGGGCATAGACACAATTTCAGGTGGTAATTTCCTAGAGGTTACAGGCTGGTATTGATTGTTGTATATGCAAAATTTAATTTGCTGTTCCCTCAGTAGCCCTGTGATTTATTTAGGCCGAGATCTTGGTTGAAATAAGGCCAAGTATCTCTTCTTGAGAGGCAATATAAGTAAATGCTATAGTCACCAGCTGGAGTAACCCAGGAATTCATGAAGTAATTCATAAATCATTTAAGAAAAAAATCCACTAAAGTCTGTAAGAATGGAGACCTGTCTGGCAATACAAAATGCATTACAATCAGTTGGAAGCCCTTCTTAGATTAAAAGATCTAACTGCACAATAGTTTCTAGAAGATTTTGTTTTGTCTGTTACTGGGTGACAGTTACAGCTATTCTTCATGAACTCAGGTAAATTTTGCAAACAAAGAAAAACAAAACAACTTTAAAGAAAATTTTCAGCTATTAGACTAAAAAGAAGTTCTAGAAGTTTAGAGAAGAAAGCAATCTATCTGCAGTATCCTGATCCCTCAAAGCTAACAGATGATTGTATGAAGTAGATATATATGGTCAGGTATTTATACAAGCTAATTGAGATCTTAGCTTCTTGTTCAAAGCACTGGAAGGTAAAATGTACATTTTAAAGCTAAGTGAAGATCAAAACCGAAGTCATGACATTTCTCTACTCCTGGCAGTGAAGAAATATATGAGGAGTTTTTCCTGAGGAGTTCACTCTTCTCAGCCATGTTGGTTTATAGGAAAAGCTTTGCAGCCTCCATTTCCCCTTGTGCTCTGCTCTACCAAAAAAATGGTTTGACTTTCTCTTCCTTCTCAGTATTTTCCCTTGGGGCCAATCAGTTCCAGTGTGTCATCTTTGGGGGAGAAGATAGATATCCAATCATTTTAAACACACGCCTTGTAAAATACGATTTCCTTTATTAAATAGAATGAAAGGTCTTAGTTTCTTTTCTCTGAGGCGCTGTATACTAATATTTAAGCACTTTTTTAAAATATTTTTTTCCACACCGTGACCCTGGGAGAATATATTAAATTACCTTTTGAGCAAGACATCTAACTACTGTTCATAATGTATTCTTTCTTAATATCTCAGGTTTTCAGCTTCTGTTCCTTTTTTCCCCCCTCCCTTATTGTATAAGCCCTGGGAGAATCCTTCCTGCCCCTTCTTTCATGCAGAAAAGAACATCACAACCTTCAACCACCCAGCAATTTGGAGAAGTACATTTGAAGACGAATGGTTCACTGAGCAATCCCTCTTTCCAGCCAAACAGCATCCAAATCCAAGGTAAGGCAGAAAGCTACCACCATAATAATAATACCTTCTGTTACCCCTAGTGAGGAGATAACATGAAAAGCGGTTCCTTCCCTATATAAAATATCAAAGGAATCGCTGTAGGCCTCTGAATGCTCCAGATGTATATTTGCATTGCAACCAATACAAACAACCCCACCCCCCAACAAAATTAAGTGAAGGTTAAAAAAACCCAAATAACTTCATTTTTTTCCTCTCAGCATTTTGTTTTGGAAGGGTTGGAAGCATTAAACTTTTTTGAAGAACGGACTTTTTCTTTGTAGGGAATGGGTGAGAATCAGCCTTTCTCTTCCCTTTTCTTCTAGACTAGGGGTGTCACACTCAATTCCATCGAGGGTCGCATCAGGGTTTGTGTTTGACCTTGAGGGGGTGGGGGTGGCCAGAGCGATCATGGCCTGCTCGATGTCACCCATGTCAGAGGTGCCTATGGCAGTGCCGAGTGCTCCGTCACTGGCTCCTGAGTTCTGTTTCCAGCTGCGATGGCCTCCGGCAACTGTCTGCCAGCAAAAATGGAGTTCAGGAGGGCATTGCACATGCTCCATTTTCACTGGCAGAGGATTGCCAGAGGCCGTCGCAGCCAGAAATGCATCTTGGGAGCCCATTTTCACTGGCAGAGGTACTGTATGTATGTATGTGAGTTTCTCAAAACTACAATTCATTTTCTATCCCATCTCCAGAATTAACTGGACTTTTGTCTTTCCCAGATTCCTTCTTTCAAATTGCCAAATTGTTTTTTCTATCTCCAGTCCCCCCCTTCCCAAGAAAAGGTGGGTCCTCTACTTCTAGCTAGATTTCACATATAGTAAACTTCTGTCTAGACGGTGAAGAAATATCCTTTCGTGGCTAATCGCTACAAAATGATCAGCTTAAATCAAGGGTGAATTTCTTCTTCCTGAACAAATCCAAAATTGCAGTTTCTCTCGCATATCCCTTGAATGTCTTTGTTTTTCTGTGAAATCTCTTTTATGCAATAATACACCAATTGCAGTGACTGACATTTGAATGCAATTATTTTATTATTAGAAGTGTGTATGTAGGATAATTGAAGCAAGAAAAAGGTTAATATGCTTTTTATTCTTTCCAACCCAAAGAAATGTATGAAAATTATGTAAAGAAGGTCAGGACTCCATCTGTCTGTCAGCAGCATTACGCTCCAAAGCAGAACAGAAGAGAACCTCTTAATAGCAGCTCTTCTGTGGGTCATAGGCAGACTGTCTTGGGCTTCCCAGTGTGCACATTATGCACACACACGTACAGACAAAACATATTTCTTAGTTCCCCAGAAGAAATTACAGACTCCTTATATTGGTATGGCTGGTAAAGGGATTGAAATGAATTCCAGAAGGCATACTTTTCACGAATTCCCCACCGTTTTTAACATAGGTTTGTTAGAATAATATAATAAATACTAAAATCATATCCCTCAGATTTTAGTTGTATTCTCCCAGAAATGTTCGGTTGCTTCATTGTTTGGTTGTTCTGCTTTTGTTAGCATAGAAGATTCCTAATTTCAACTAATAAGCTTCCTTGAAGTTGCTTCTGAGTAAACATCACAAGATTGCATTTGTAGCAGTAGAATAACATTCCTTAATGATACCTAATTTCTGAAGAAATAAGCTATTTAGGAAATGACAGTGAATGATCCTGTATCCAATTGCTGAATATTCTACAGTTTTTGTAAAAAAAAAAAAACACAACTAAATAAACTTTAAAGTATTTAAAACAGAATATTTTAGTCAACATAATGTATAACACAGAGAGAGACAATAAGACAATATCCCAGATTTTAAAAAAGAATATATCTTTTCCCAAAACATGGGGCTTGAGTAATAAAAATAATAAAAATAATATGCATGCTTTTGTACCTTATTCTCTCATGGTCTCCCTCTCCCTCTTTCATTAATGGGCCTATTGCTAGATACTGAGATGTACTACTTGTATATGTGCAAAATGAACATGATACAAGAATAATCAAACACATGCAAGGATAGGTTAAGTATTTGTGAAACGTATATCCCATCTTGTTGCCAACATTTGAGAGTTTGATTTCCATATCAAAATAAGCATCTAGGGTCAAGATAACATTGTACCAATGTAAGAGGCATTAATGGCTGTGTAATGCTAGAACCTGCTGTATCACTGTGGAGGAAATGACCTTAGTCAAACTTAAAGTAAATTACAAAACATGAAAAATGTTTCTCAGGGAGATTATATTTTGGTCAAAGTCCTGGAAGCTTAAACAATGACCCCCAAATCAAAATCAGGAAGACTGTTAAACTCTGAATTTGAACCTCTGCCAAATGAGCCTGTTGAGGTTTTTTTTCCCAAAGCTAAGTGGGACCTAGATGGGGAGGAACGAAATCTGACTCAATCCTATTTGTGGAATTGGGGTCTTCTGGATCTGAGGATTTTCCATCTATATTCTTGTACAACATTTCCCCATTTAAGAGTAGTGAGTAATCTGAGGTCCTCTTGGACTCACAACTCCTTCTGACAGAGCAAATACCAGTTGTAGCCAAAGGGGAACATTCTATCTGGTACACCCCTCCCTGTAGCAAAAGGCCCTTATGCCCAGTATTCTCAACGGCCAACTGCTCCAATTTGCTGCACCTGTCCGTAAAAACCATTCAGAAGCTTCAGCTGGTCCAGAACACAGTTTGGGCAATGATGGGTTTGCCTTGGTATGCCATGAGAGATGTCCCAAATCCCAAATGCAAGTTTCTGGATGCCTTTTTATGATTTGTTGTGAGCTGCCCTACTCATTGGTGACACCTAACTGGAATTTTTAAAAAATTAAGTGTAACTCTGATGATATTCCCAATTGCTGGATCTTAAATTGACCTATCTATTTCTGCCTTTGTTTGTAATCTGCTTCTTTTTTTTTTTACATTTGTTTTACATTTTCCTATACATTTCCTCTGATGCACATGCTAGTAATGTGGTCATTTTCACAATTTCAGAACTCAACTTTTTCAAAGGTCAACATAGCTGGTCTCTGCTGCTTTCCTTCTATTCCACTGTAGCAGCAAGGCCAACAATTACCCAGCTGGTATAATCTCTATTTCTCACCCTAGCTCTTATTCACTTGATATGGCATGGCACATGATGACATTTACTTAAGGATTTTTTTTTTTGGCTTGCTAAAGATGATATTTGCTTGTACACTTTATATATGCATTATTTTTGCATCACAAGGCATCTAAAGTTTATATGGTAAATGGAAACCTGGCTACTGATTGTTCCCAGGTATTCTTAAATGTTTTCATTTGTTCTTTTATCTCTGCAAGACTTTTCAGTGCAGCATTCCCAAAGTATGCTCTACAGTAGAAGATAGCTTAGAAATATGTTTTTAAGTAAAATTACTTGGTGTTACAAGTAATTTTTGAGGTCCTTCAAACTTGACCATTTTGTTATTGACAAAAGAATAGAGTGAGTCCATTCTTGCCTATCAATTCTTCTCCCTAGCAACTTCCCTAAGGGTTAAATGAAAGAATGAGTCCACTAGATCCAGTATTATGTTATATGAGAAAGGCAGAATGCTGATTAGAATGTATGTTCTTTCAAATATAGATACTGAAAATATTTATGAATGGGCAGTGGATAAAAACCTTTAAGCATTGTCCCTTGGTCCCCAATTAATATTGGAGAATATTCATAGAATTGTATATCCACTCAGTTAGAATACATTTTATGGCTTTACCTGACTGCATGATTCTCATTCTCTCTCTCAATTCATTTTCTCTCTTTCTCTGTCTTTCTCTTACACACAGACTGCATTTATGTTTCTTTTCAGTCTGAAAATAATCGAGTTTTGACTGCAGCACTTGGGGAAAACGCCTAGCTTTCACTTTAAAAATGAAAGTTTTATTTTGATTTTTGTGCCATTGAGTTACTTGTAGCATCACTAATGCCTATGACTGGGTTTTGACTTCTAAAGTAGCTAAAATAATAGCATGAAATAATTGTTTTACAAGGATGAGGTTAAATGGGTGATTATTTAAAAAGTGCAAATAAACTTCTATCTTATCTATGATAACACAGTAATGATGTCAGTTCCTTAAATAAAGGAAATACCATAAAAGATTTCTTAGTCAGGAAGTGAAGTGTTTTTGAGAGGCAACTTTCAGATGTAAAAAAAAGCAAGTGGAAACCTGCTGGAAGTTTAATTCAACATTAGAGGCTCATTAATACTGACAAAGTGCATAAATTACATTGTCCTCAGAAAGTTGCAGTGAAGTAACAGACTAGGCTAGGCCTCAGCTCATATGCTCCTAGTTTTTACTGGCTTCTTGTCTTAGTTGCTGCATTCTGAATCTTTGTGCTGTCATTCACTTCCATTTACTAGACTGTTCCAATGAATACAGGTAGTAGCCACACTATTCAAGTTTACAACTGAGTCATGGTGGTGCCTGAAGATGGTTGACCATGAGCTAAGTTGAAAATGGGCCAGACTCGTCCCCAAATTAGACCTTCCCGTAATACTTTTCTTGAATCCCAAATGATCTGGTAGTAAGATGTATTTATTTGCAAGATCATATTTTTTTAAAAAATAAGTAATTGAGCAATCCCTTCAGCTCCCCAAATAATAATGTAAATTACGATTATGTGATTATGCTTAGTGAGACAGTCTTTCTGAATCGCTATTTTCCAAGAACATTTACTACAGTCATATTTTTAGTCTTTTAATGCACACACATATTTACATATCTCAAAGGTGTATTTTATTCATGTTGTTCAGAAAAGATTAAGAATAAGACTAAATATATTCTCTTTGCTCAGCAATATTTTCAGAAATTTGTGGCACCAAAAGTCCAACCTTGTGCTAAATTTGTTTTTTCCTGTAAATCTGGTTAATTGACTGGAACACAGTCAATTAGTATTATTTCATTTTACAGAACAGTGTTGGAATTAGAACGTAAAAGAAGCTGTGCTGAAGTAGCCAAATTCTATTGCTTTCCATAGAGCATGCCATATTTCAGCCCTAGACACCTGATAATAAGCAAATGATTAAGTTCCAAATATTAAACTATGTTTAATGTATTTTATGTACAATTCTCATGAAAATAGCAAGATAATTAATTGCTATGATGGCACATGAATTAGGCCCTAGCAAAGATTTAAAAGTAGCAGGGAATAGTGTACTTGAAAATGTAAAGTCAAATGAATAAATTGGTTTGAATAGAAATGCATTATTTAAGCAACCTTGTTACCTTCTTTTTAGGTGTTTATGGGCAACTACAGACTTTCTGCTCCCCTCATTATACTGACAATCAGAGAAATATACAACATATTGGAGCTTGTAACATGGTCCCTCCTTTTGAAGATTGTTTGGTACCTACATCTATGGGTCAGGCAGGTTTTGATGTTTTCCATAAAGCATTTTCAGCACATTCTGGTATTACAGGTAGGACAATTTTAATATTGTGATATTATTACTTAAAATAAGTACATGTTCTTTTATATATTAGCGGTTTCATAAACAATCCCCGGAGACAGGTGTGATTTTCATATTTTTTGGCATATAAGACACACTTGCCCCCCCCCCCCCAAAAAAAAATAAGTAGCTGAAAATGTATGTGCATCTTATACAGCAAAGGTTGCTGAACTCCACCCACCTGCTGGCCGTTTTTTTGACCTCTGCACACCCTGTTTTGGGAGCTTTTTCAGGCCTTTTCAGGCCGATTTCGGGGTGTTTGGGGGCTGAAAAAAAGCCTAGAAAATGGGTCAAAAAGCCCTGAAAATGAGCTTTAAAAAGCCTCAAAAATGGGCCAGAAAAGGCCTCAAAATGGGCCAGAAAAGGCCTCAAAATGGGCCAGAAAAGGCCTCAAAAATGAGCCAAAAAGCCTCGAAAAACAGGCTGAAAAAAGCCTCAAAACAGGCCAAAAAAGCCCCCAAAACAGGTAAAAGCCTCAAAAAATGGGCTGAAAAAAGTCTCAAAAACGGGCCAAAAAGGCCTCAAAAACAGGCCCAAAAAAGCCTCAAAAACAGGCCAAAGGGGCGTGGTTATGGACGCGGTGGTGTGAAGACGTTTCTTCCACTTCTCAGGGTGTTTTGAGGAAGAAAACAAAG
>JAEANM010020960.1:0-11975 GCA_017656035.1 Myanophis thanlyinensis
ATTTCGGCACCTGTACCCAGAGAACGTGGATTTTGGCAATCATGAGGATTTATCCGAGGAACCAAATCTTCCTTTCTAATTTAAATGCACAATATTATATCTAATATTGTTTATATTGTTTTTGTTTATGTTATGTTGTTTATTATCAAAATAAAAATTTAAAAAAAAAAAGAAGATATTGGCCTTTCCTTTTCATTGGCTCTATGAAAAATTGTTGAATCTAAGTTATAAAGACAACTATTGGCATCTTTTTCTAAATATGATGAAACTAACATGATGGTATATGATTTGAGACTTCAGAATGCAAGCTTTGCTCTTTTGCATTTGCATCACAATGTCACATGCAAGAAAGTAAAGGGCAGAGTTTACACATTAATGCCACAACATTTATTCCTCATTCCAATTTCTCAAGATACCTACGGAGACAGCTTTTGTAGCAAATATATTATATGCCCTTTTCTGGAAAGGCTGTCCAATTCCTTCAGTAGAAGAATGGTAACTTATCTGGGAGAACAACTAGAATAGCTAGAATACACTAGAATAATTTCCTAATATAAAAACAAATCTAACACAGAATTTAATTCAAACTGGAAACCATTCCTTACCAAAATGAGGGTTTTGTATGTGTAAAATCTATACTTCAGTTTCATAGGATATACAAATCAAATTAAATTCTCAGTAACATTAATTGAATTTACTGTAATTTCGAATCATGTTGTGATTTATACTGTATTGACTATGAACTTAATTTTTAATTCTTAGAACTTAATAGCAACATTCAGTCATTAAAATAATGTTCAATTTTCACAATAATACACTAGAAAACTATAATATTTATATTTTTAATTTCTTAATTATTCATTTCTCCCCCCTCTCTCGTTTATGTCTTTTATTATTTTTTTCCTCTGAATGCTATTTTTCTGAAATAAAAGATGAGGCACATTTTAAGTGAACATGTGTAAATTAATTTTGTTTGAATATGTGAGACTAAAGACTTCTCACCTTCTCTATTTCTGCACAAGTCATTAGTATGGTTAGAAGAAAGACATCTGATTGGAAATATTGTGGTTCACGAAGAAACAAAAGAAGCAGATTTCTGTAATGATGGTAAACAGAAAGTATAATTTAGAGTAACACCATGTAGAAAGTTATAAGTTCAGTCCATGCTGGTTCTCAGACAAAACAAATCATGGAATAAAGTGACTATTAGTCAAAGAAAACAATTGTAAAATTTCAGAATTTTAATAGGAGTTAGCTTCATGCAGTTCATCAGTGATTGGCAATGAATGATGTACTCATAACAATCAAGGAACTTCTGGAGTGCAAAAACATTAAAAAAGAGTAAGGTTGAAACAAAGAATCATATCACAATTTACACCCATCTCTGTTGGAATTATTTTATTGTAGAGTTTTATATTTCTCTTCCTATCCCAGAAGTTTTCTTGGAGGACACAGCTTGGGAATTAAAAGAAAGATTCATATCTCAACAATCCGGTGTGCAATGTGTAACAAGTACTGAGCAGAGAAACTCTCCTGAGTTTTATAATAATTTTTCATTCAACTTGATGAAAGAGAATTGCCTTTAAAAATTATTTCAATGTAAATCTTTTTACCCTTATTGGTGACCTATAGATAGAGGCATATGTAAACTTCCTGTCTCTCATTATACAGACCTTTCCTCAGCACTTTATAGACAAACTGGTTTCCTATGATTGAATTTAGTCTTAAAAAAAGATATCAGTGAGGAAGACTTACCACTGGGCTTTTTCTTGTGTTATTTTTTTACTGCTAAGGGACTTGTCTTTAAAAATCTTCTACTAGAAACGTTTGGAGAAATTGACTAATAACTTTGAAGTGTCCCCAGCTCTAGACTGCTGACTTCAGTTGTCAATTTTTTACTGCTGCCCTTATGATCCATTTTTCTGTCAGTTATGACTCCTAAATATAAATAATTTATAGATATTGTATTTCTATTGTTGTTGTTTGACTCGAGATGAAGTTGAAGTTCAGAATGTAGTATTTCAAATAAAATTCTAATGGCAGAGACTCTTCGATTAAATGAAGATAAGGGAGGAAAGAGAAGATATGGAGTCAAACTTGTCAGAGCAACAACTGTGTACAGTATATGAGCACATAACTTTTGTATAGACATCTCTTTTTTAAAAATTAAGATCCCTGTCTCATCTGCATCTCTCATGTGAAGGGAGCAATAGACAACCCATATTATCAAACTGATTGAAATCAAATGACAACTAATTTTCAGCTGATTTTTTTTCCTAAATCAATTAAAATATCGTTACTTTTAATATAAATTTTCCTTATTCCAAATGCCTATTCTTTGCTGCCTTATTGTTATTCTTCCTATAACAAAGCCTGTTAACTGGGACCTGTCTTCTCTAATTATGCATAACCTTATATTAAGAGTGTCTCTGTAGTATACCCATATAAGGGCATAATGTGGAGCACAGCTTTTGGTGGGGAAAAATAGAGCGTGGGAAAATCCTGCACTCTGATTGGTTGAGACCCGCCTGGCTAGAAAATATAAAGAGCTGTCTCCCCGTTATTCTGTATCTTGCTTGGAGTGACTGGTTACTGTTTGAATTGAAATAAAGACTACTGTTCCTGTTAAACGATCGCCTCTGTCTCCTCATTCCCACAACAAAACACTGGTGACGAAGGTGGGATTGGAGAGCATCAAGGAAGTTCACCCAGAATAAGCTCCAGAAGAATCAGCGGGAGAATAGCTGCCCACGCCCCTGACTCCATTTGATCCCAGCATCAAAGACTGGGAGTCGTTTATGGTCAAGTTCTGTTGCTTCTTAGTAGCGAACGACCTCGGGGAATTACATGACGAATGGAAGCGGGCTATGTTCCTTAGCTACTGCAGGAAAAGAGTGTTTCATCTCGCAAAAGCTCTCACAGCCCCCAACCCTGTTGACTTGGTGCCATGGGCAAGACTGCAAGCAATGTTAAAGAAACATTTCAAGCCAACCCCTTCCCGAATGATGTTGAGACATCAGTTCAATGAATGAATCCAAGGGAAAGGGAAATCGGTGAATGATTACATTGCTGAGCTATGCATGGCAGCCGAACAATGCAAATTCAATGACCTGGAGAATCGGCTAGCTGACCGGCTAGTATGCGGGGTGAGAGACCTCAATCTACAGTAGAGACTGTTAGCAAAGCCAAACCTCACATGGGCAATGGCTGTAGACATTGCAAGGGCCGCCGAGAGCTCGCAAAAATTGGCGGCATCAATCAGACACCACCAGAAAATGGCGCGAAGTGGGAGCCCGCCAAAACTAAAAGAGGTGGGAAGCGTGCACAAACTAAGCTAAGACAGCAGAGACGATCAGAGCAGAGATGAAGAAATTCATTGTACCGATGCCAAACAACTGATAAGACATTGGGAAGGAAGTTTCTGTTCCAGATGCAGGGGAAGACACCACCGCATAGAATGCAGATTTAAAGACAAAGTATGCCGACGCTGTGAAAAGAAGGGGCACCTTGCACGTGTGTGCTGTGCGAGCATTCCAGCAGCATTATCCAACAAATACCAAGCAAATCCTAGAGAGGCAGAAGGAGAAGCCAATAGAAAAAGAAATAACTGGAAGCCTAAACAGAAAACAAACCACATTCGCGTATGCCTGAATAGCAAACAAGGCACGAACAAAATAAAGATGACAATTAATATCAAAGGAGTTCCATGTAAGATGGTAGTCGATACGGGATCAGTATCTCCATAATTGCATGGAGAACATTACAACGTATATTACCAAAGATACAAAAACGACATTTAAAACCACAAAAATCAATCATTAATGACTACCAGGGGAATCGAATTCCCATCATGGGAAGGAAGACCATCCTTGCAGAATTTAAAGAGTTCAAGGGGCCGTTAGAACTAACTGTTGTCAAGGGAGCCCTGCCCAGCTTGTTGGGACTCAAATGGTTCCAAGCTCTGGGGCTTCACATCGAAGGGGTCCACACGATCGGCCCGGCAGCACCAACAGAGAGTTTCAACAGACTTGTGGAGGAATTTGCAGAACTGTTTGCCGAAGGGTTGGGCAAGTATAGGGGGAAACCAATCTCCTTTAATCTAGATCCAAACATTGCCCCAATTCGACTCAAGCCCAGGCGGGTCCCTTTTGCCCTTAAAAGCAAAATCGATGAGCAAATTGACAAATTATTGCAGCAGGGAATTCTGGAACCGGTAGACCACGCAGTCTGGGAGACCCCAATAGTTACCCCCATTAAGCCGGATGGCTCTGTCCGCCTATGTGTGGACTATAAATGCACGTTAAATAAGGCAATGCAACAGAGTGCATACCCTGTGCCAGTGGTTCAACATTTATTGCACCAGTTAGGGAAAGGGAAAAATTTTGCTAAATTGGACCTTGCGCAAGCATACCAACAATTACCAGTATGTGAGAAAACAGCTGAAGCACAAACAATTGTCACACTCCGGGGTGCGTTTAAATGCACCTGGTTACAATTCGGGGTAAGCGTTGCCCCGGGGTTGTTCCAAAACCTCATGGAACACTTTTTAGCTGGGTTGCCAGGGGTTGTGCCCTATTTTGATGATATCTTAGTGTCAGCATCATCAGAAATTGAATTGGAACACAGCTTGTGGGGAGTTTTCACTAAACTCCAAGAAGCGGGACTCCGCCTCAAACGCGACAAATGTAAAATCAGGGAAACCCAGGTTGAATTCCTGGGATTCCTCATTGATGCCTCTGGCATACACCCTATAAAATCCAAAATTGAAGCAATCTGAAACGCCCCCACCCTGAAAAACCAGGCTGACCTACAGGCATTCTTGGGGCTTCTAAATTTCTACAATGTTTTCTTGCTCCACAAAGCCTCTGTCGCCGAACCCTTTCATCAGCTTTTGGGCAAATGAGCCACCTGGGTGTGGGCCCGGCTGAGCAAAAGGCTTTTCAAGCCGTAAAGGCCCTTTTGCTTTCTAACCAAATATTGGTGCAATACAATTCCACACTTCCATTGGTTTTAGCTTGTGATGCATCCCCCTTTGGGGTTGGGGCTGTCCTGAGCCATTTACTGCCACATGGAAAGGAAGCCCCTATTGCATATTGCTCTTGGACGCTTGCCCCAGCCGAAAGGAACTACAGCCAAATAGATAAAGGAGCCTTGGCTCTAGTGGCTGGGGTTAAGCGCTTCCACAAATACCTTTATGGGAGACACTTCACTTTAGTAACTGACCATAAACCCTTGTTGGGTGTGTTGGCGGGAGACAACCCCCCCCATCCTATTGCTGTGATTTACACGGTGGACAGTGTTCTTGGCTGCCTACAACTATACATTACAACACCGGCCCAGGAAAACCTTGGGCCACATGGATGCGCTGAGCAGGTGCCCTCTTCCCACACCCGTGGTGGACCCTGCCCCATCAGACTCTGTTTTATTCATTGAACAATTTGCCCCCAATCTCCTGGCTGCATCGGACATTGCCAAAGCGATGGCCAAAGACAAACTTTTAGTGCAAGTCTCTTGCTGGGTGGGGAGGGGGTGGCCCAAACCGCCAGTCCAAGAGGAACTGCAACTGTATTGGCTGAGACGACACGAACTATCCCTTTTGAAAGGGTGTTTACTGTGGGGGGATCGTGTAATAATACCAACGGCTTTGCGAAACTGTATTTTAAAATTGTTGCATGAGGGGCACCCAGGTGTGGTAAAAATGAAAGCGCTGGCCAGAAGCTACGCCTGGTGGCCAAAAATGGATGATGCCATTGATGGATGGGTGGCCACCTGTTCCCCATGCCAGGAGTCCAGACCATTCCCCCCAGCCACCCCATGTAGGGAGTGGGAACAAACTCGAAGGCCATGGACATGCATTCACATTGACTATGTGGGTCCCATGCAAGGTCAGAATTTTCTAATAGTTATAGACACCTTCTCAAAGTGGCTTGAGATTGTGCAAATGGAAACGACAACAGCAGAAGCTACCATTAAGGCATTAAGATGATTATTCGTGACCCATGGCCTTCCAGATGTACTAGTCTCAGAAAATGGGCCCCACTTCACCACGAACACCTTTGAGATGTTCCTAGCTGAGCAAGGCATTAGACATGCCGTGGTTGCTCCCTATCATGCAGCTAGCAATGGTCAAGTGGAAATTATGGTTGAATTAGTGAAAAGTGCATTAAAACATATGGGGGAAGGGGATTGGCAATATAAAATAGATACTTTATTACTGGTACAACACATTACATCCAACACGAAACAGGGAAAAGTCCAGCTGAACTGTTGATGAGCCGCAGATTAAGAAGCAAATTAGATAGGCTACACCCCAATTATATACAGGAAAAGGTTAACACAGAGATGAACAAACAAAAAGAATTCAAAATTGGGGACTGTGTGTTCGCTAGGAATTATTCAGATGGGCCACTATGGGTGCCTGGTGAGATAATGGCTATCACAGGTCCCCGGTCTTATCAATTGCAGGTGGAGGATGGCCAGGTATGGAAGAGGCACTGGGACCAAGTGCGTAGGAGAGCGGAGCAGCCACAACACGAGATGAGTAGGGCAGAAAAAGCACCCCAGTTGAGTCAAGAAGTAATCGCAAACCAAGACCCTGAGCCCTTCCACTCGCCTGAAAATCCCAATTGTTCCAACGGCACCTCCTCAGTGTTGGGCCCAGCTGCGCCCGAAACAAAGTTCCCAAAGTTTCCAGGGGCCGGGCCAGAAGCAGCAGCAAACCTGTCTGCACTGCACAGGTTGCTGCTGCAGATGGAAATGATGTGCGCAGGTCCAGTAGAGTTAGACAACACACCACATACTTACAGGATTATGTTACAAGTTGATTGGTTGTTCTGTTCCGGGAAGGGAGGGGTGTAGTATACCCATATAAGGGCATAGCGTGGAGCACAGCTTTTGGCGGGGAAAAACAGAGTGCAGGAAAATCCAGTGCTCTGATTGGTTGAGACCTGCCTGGCTAGAAAATATAAAGAGCTGTCTCCCCGTTATTCTGTATCTTGCTTGGAGTGACTGGTTATTGTTCGAATTGAAATAAAGACTACTGTTCCTGTTAAACGATTGCCTCTATCTCCTCATTCCCTCAACAAAACAGTATTGAAAAAAGTAGCATTATTCTATTGCTAAAATATTCTATTTTGCTGAGTGTCACTTTGTTATTTTGCAGTGAGATATTCCTTCTACGGTGCCTTGCAGAGCAACAGGCTATTTATTGATGACAGCTGTTATTTACAGATCTTTGTAAAATTCACTGAGAAATTCCTATAACTCAAAACAGTGTTCCATGTACTTAATTTGGTTTACAGATTTACATTCCCAATTACAGGATCACTGTACTGCATAAGAACCATCACATGCTTTTCTGTTGCTAGTGGTTACAGGGAAAAGGGTGAGAACTGGCTGCTACTAGTCACATGACAGACTGAAAAATCTAATACATTCAGACAGCTTGCTCTTAGTTGGCTTGTCTTGTTATTATCAAATGATTGCATCTCTTGAATTGATGAATATATGACTGCCAATTAGAAACAGTGATTATTCCATATTACTGGAACAGAATTGACTGACGATGTCTACAGAAAACTATTAAACAGAATAGCCAAGTCAAACATCTCTCTCCAGAAGACACAATCCTAAATGCTTTATTTGTACTAAATTGTTTTTTTTCCCAGCAGATTAGGTTTGTAAACAACAACCAGGGACTTTTTCATATTTAGCCAAGTCTGCAAATTTCTACAGCTTTCTGTTCAGTCTCTTTCTTCAATCTCCAATGAATGGAAATGGGATTGTTACAATTGTCCTTGTTCATATGTATGCAACTAAATCTTTCTGTCATTTATTATGTCTGTATTGGTGGATCTTTCAGTTCCTCCTGTGTGGCTTAAGACTAATATCTAGAACCCTGCATGTGCTTATCAAAACTAGCATATTTAAAACTGCAACACAAAGGATTCTCTATAGCAAAATTCACACTAACTGACTGATAGGCCACTTGATAAAGATATTTCAGTGATATACAGGCTGGGAAGGAGGGCTTAACTTCTCTGTATAGCAAACATTTTTATTTTTAGGATGACTAAACAGAGCACAGGTATTATTATATGTGTACCAGTATCTAATCTTCTGTAATATAAATTTTCACACTGGATCCATAGGTATTTTGAATTTTATAAAAAGTTAATGTGGTCACAACCCAGAAGAGCTGCGTCCTTTCTATCCTGAAAAAAAAAAAAAGATTAAAGTAAGCTGAGAATGGTAGGGAGCATACATCTTTTGCATTCTTATAGCCAGGCATCCCTATAACAGACATTTTGAAAGCACCATCCAAAAGCTTTTAATATTTAAAATTGTTCCTTTCTGTGAGATATTTAGATACATTGCTAAGACCTCCTGCAGCTGAAAGTATACCCTTTTTGTCTCAATCAAAGAAGAATCTCTGTTAAGTAGGGTGACCAACCGTCCTCTTTTGCCCGGACATGTCCTCTTTTTACATCCTGTCCGGGGCGTCCGGGCGGGTTTTATAAATTTTATAAATTTACCCAGACGCCCCGGACTGGACGTAAAAGTGGCAACGTCATGTCCGGGCAAATGGAGAAAAGCGAGAAGCTCCAACAAGAAGTCCCGGAACAAGCTTCTTGCTTCTCAGCCTATTTGCAGTCGATTTCCGGCGAAAGGAAGCCCCTGGCCCCCCCACCGCCCCCCCGTTGCCACCGCTGATGCCCCCCGTTGCCGCCAATGCTCCGCCCCCGCTGCCGCTGCCCCCCGTTGCCACTGACGCTCCGCCCCTGCCGCCACTGCCCCCCGTTGCCGCCGCCGCTCTGCCCCCGCCGCCGCTGCCCCCCGTTGCTGATGCCCCGCCCCCGCTGCCGATGCTGATGCCACCCCCCGCTGCCACCACCACCCCCCCCGTTGCCGCTGACGCGCCCCCGCTGATGCCGCTGACGCCCCCCTGCCACCGACGCCCCGCCCCCCCGATGCTGATGCCCCACCCCCCGACGCCGACGCCAACGCCCCACCCCCAATGACGCCGACGATGCCCTGCCCCCCCGGCCGACGCCGACGCCCCCCACCCCCGACGACGCCCCCCCGTACTCTTTTTTTGTTTATCAAATATGGTCAGCCTACTGTTAAGAGAATAGCGAGGATATCTTATTGGGACAAATTACAAATTCTTCTTCTTGCTGGACATAAAAGCATGTGTAAAACTTTGCCATAGAGTTTTCTATGGCAAAATCTGTTAAAAGAAGTAAGCTTTTAAACTTGTAAGGATAAAAAAGGTGACTAAGGCCAGTTGGTAGGCACTGTTGCTGCAGGCCAGGCCAGGGCTCTGAATCAGAAGAAATTTGCAAGATTGTCTGTAAACCCTAAACCTTATGTAAAAATGTAAACAAACTGACCTTTTCTGTTTGTTTATATTTATTATTCATTTTAATTATGTTCCTGATCATTGTTAACCATGGTAAAATTTAGGGTAGAAGAAACAAACCCAGGGTAGATTATTCAGTTACTGGAAATCTATTTAAAATATGGTTATTGATACCTAATATCATCTCTAGGCATGGAAAGCAAGGACTGAAAACAATTGATCCAATAAATAAATCTTTCTCTGCTAGGATTAGCAATATTTATAATAGGTTTTAAAGTCCAACCAAGAACACAGATTTAGTAGTCTGCAAATTTATTTAAACTGATCAGACTGTCAGAGCTGATTCACTTTTGTGATAGAATGACTCTTCTGCCTCAGCTGAGATATTGGGTAGGACAATAGAAAAGGCAAGATATGTCCTTGTCCTTCCAAGTGCTGCATGACTTTGTCACAAACATTCATCTACCTGCTTCATTTTTCTAGGCAGAGAATAATTTATGTATTTCCACTGGGCTTGGAAACCAATTAATCAGTACTGAATGGAACTTAATGGACATTGGCCAGCTCAAGGGAATACAGTGTGTTGACAATTTTTGTGATGTGAACTCTAGTTAGTGAGATTAAACAATCTCACAGGCAATGAAAGATTAACAATTGGGTTTCATAGAAAATAGGGATAAAACACCTGCAATCATATACAAGGATGAATGGAGGATCAGAATAAAAACAATTAACATGGCTTTATTGAATAATTCTAGATAATTTCTTTTATCAGCTGTGAAGGGCATGAGGAAAGATGGAGAAATGTGCCATGGTCAAACTACCCACCAAGGATTGTCTTCATTGGGCAAATTTTATAAACTTTCATCCCTTCTAGGATTGCTTAAATTCCTTTGGGGGAAATAAGTCAGGAAATAGTTGCATTCTTTATGCATCAGCAAGGGAAGGTTATATATTACCAAGGATTAGTTTCATTGTTAAGGGCTAGCAAATATTGCATGCCCAGTTAAGACAAAAGCAGGGAAATAATTGTCTAATTGAGGTAAGGAAAGATTTGGACAAGCAAGTCTTTGGGTACCAATTTAAGATACAGTTAAATCACAGGTCAGAGTATCGCAATTCACTCTTGGCTCTATCCATTGTTAGGTCATGCCATTCATCTTGAACGTCTCAACATCTGCTCTCAAGCAAAAAAAGGTTCCTTCCATACTATGAAGGATAGTACTTAGTCATCACTGTAACTTATTCATTAATGTTTAATTAGACTTGCTGCCAATTTGACATGAATCTGCTACCCTATGCCATTCTTTTAGCTGATATGGGGCAATTAGCAGGAGTCTTGCCCTCCTCTAACATATTTTATCCGTGTGGTTGTTGACTTATTGCATCTTGGCATGATTAAACTCCTAAAGATCTCTGAGACAATGAGAGTGAGGGGCTTATGTCTAACGAAGAATTTAGACCTACCAGCTGAGCGCCAGAGTCCCAGAGCAGCTGTGAGGGCCGGGCGGACCACGGAGGAGCTGGTGACGGCGGCGATGGCGGCGGTGGCTGGGGCGGTCCGGGAGGCGGCCTGTGGCTCAACTGGCAGCTTGGAATGGAGAATACAACTCCGCCCGTGGCAGTGGCAGCAGCATCCATTGGCGATGGCAGTGCCTGGGGCGTTTCAGGAGGTGGTGGCCGGTGGCTTGGAATGGGGAATGTGACCCCGCCCATCCAGCCTTGGCCTATGGCCAGCCGTCTTCAACCAAGCACCGGGCTGGATTTTCCTGGGCAGGCGTAGGCCGGACCAGGCCTCAGAGTTCGCAGCAGCAGTGGTGGTGGCAGAGGCAGTGGCAGTGGCAGTGGTGGCAGCATCCATTGGTGACAGCCGCAGCTGGGATGGGTCGGAAGGTGGCGGCTGGTGGCTGACAAAGGGGAGTGCGACCCCCGCCCATCCAGCCTTGGCCTATGCCTGGCCTCTTTCAACCACGCCCGGGCTGGACATTCCTGGGCGGGTGCAGGCCAGACTGGGTCTCGGGGCCTGGGGGGCTTGCAGTGGCAACAACTTTGGAGGCTGGGGGTGAGGACGGGGGTGAGAGACTGCAAGGCTATGTGTGAGAGTCTGCAAGGCCAGGTGGGTATCCTTTCAGTGATGGCCGTGGCTGCTGCCCCCACTTGTCCACTGTATAGCAGCCTCCATCCCCCGGCTGGCAGTGGCAGGGCTTCTTACCCACTGCACAGAACCCACCCCTGGTCCCCAGTCCATGCCCTCAGGAGTTTACCCCACCCCCGGCATCCCCACATCCCCCTCCTGTCTTATTGCTGGCCCCCACAAATTGTGACAACTGGGCGCTGGGAGCCAAGTGGCGGGAACTGGCATCGCTTCAAGGATTCTGGAGATAAGAAGGTCATCGCAATGAAGGTTCTGGGGACAATGAAATGGTTCAACGTAAGGAATGGCTATGGCTTCATCAATAGAAATGACACCAAGGAAGACCTATTTGTCCATCAGACTGCTATTAAGAGTAATAATCCTAGGAAATATTTTCATAATTTAGGAGATGGAGAAACTGTAGAATTTGATGTGGTTGAAGGTGAAAAGGGAGTAGAGGCAGCCAATGTTACAGGTCCT
>JAEANM010020961.1:0-11975 GCA_017656035.1 Myanophis thanlyinensis
AGTAAGTAAATAAATAAATAAAATACAAATATTAACATACATATATATTGTATGTCAGTCATCTACTTCAACTTTGGCTAAGTAAGGAGATATTTAATGTCTAAATATTGTGGTCCATTATGAGGCTGCAAACAACAGCAAAGGTTTCCTATCCAATATAAGCTAAAAATCCCAACTCACTATGAGAACTCATCCATCCTTCTTTTCATATACTTTAGACACAAATTTTGATAGGATATTTTAAGAAAGCCATTTAGTTTAGGTTCAGTTTTAGTGTCTGATTCACTATTCATTGTTACTGTTTATATATCTGTTGGGAAGAGCCCCCAAAAAATCTAAAATGCTCTATTTAAAATACTGGAGTTGTTGCCTTCCTAAGTTGTAGCATAGTTGGTAAACGGGTTTGTAAACTGATTATAGTTTAGAACAGGAGTGTCAAACTCGATTTCATTGAGGGTTGCATCAGGGTTGTGTTTGACTTCAGGGGGCTGGATGGGTGTTGCCATGGTGGACGTGGCCAGCTCGACATCACTCATGTCGTGACCCGGGCATTCTGCCAGTGAAAACAAGGCTTGGGGGGACTGTGCAGCTTCATTTTCAGCCTTCTGCAGCCCTCTACCAGCAAAAAGGCCACTGCGTGCAGCCCTCCTGAGCTCCATTTTCACTGGCAGAGGCACCTCAGGCCGATCCTTCCTTGTTTCCAGGGCAGCCCTGTGGGCCAGATCTAAGCACCTCACGGCCGGATCCAGACTCTGGGCCTTGAGTTTGACACCCCTGGTATAGAGCTTCAGTCTAAAGACAGATAGAAAACTAGCCTTACAGTTTACCATTGCAACTACACTTTAACTGTCAATATTCAGCAACTTTTCCCAACTAGACCTTATTAGATATGTTAGACTTCAAGAATTCTCAGCCTACAGAATCCTAACACAAGACTGTTATTTGGCAGATATATCTATATTTGGGAGTAATCAATTTATATAAAAAGTATTTTAAAACAGATGCAAGCTGTAACAAAAGTCAATGCACAATGTTATTATCTGAAACATTGATAACTCTATAAACAAAGTCAACAGAAGAATTTTAATGCTTACAATACTCCCTTTCAGCCATGAGAACACTCACATTATTATTCACTACCTAAATAACTGCTTACACAGCAATACATAAAAGACATGCATGTATGTGCACGTATACTTTAGGGTGGGATACTTTTATTCATCAGAGGCCAAAATTAGCTCCCAGGATATTCCCATAGCTACATGATGACAATGAGCTGTGCTGCGTTTACCTTGGCCTAACCACTTTTTCTCTGCAGATAAAACTGAATTACTCAATTTCGCTGCACACATGTTGTGCACTCACAATAAAGAATTGAATTGAATGAAGTGATAGTTCTCACAATGTTCCCACTTGTAACAGAAAATATCCTTTTTTTATACAGGGAACAGGAATCCCTCCTTGTCCATACTCAAAGTGACATCAAGTTTTTTGCCGAACAATCCAAGCACTATGGCGTCTGCAAGATGGCAAGAATTCCTTGTGATTGGATAGGAAGATTATGATTTGTATTTGCACATATGCACATACAGTGTGTCTACTTATCTTGGCAAGAGAGAAACATCACCCTGAAATGTACTATAATATGTACCCTCTTACGTATTATTGAAACTTACTACTTACCTTCTGGACATTGGCAATTGAATCCATTGCTACTGGAATAGCAGATCCCTCCATTCTTGCAAGGCTGTTGATTGCAATAGTCAATCTCTGACTGACACATTGTCCCAGTATATCCTTCAGCATAATAAAATCATTTTTAAAATATGGGAAGGAAAGAAAATGCATTGTATTAATAGATGACTTATTGGCATATTATAATAGCATCCAAAACATTGTTCCTCTATTAAAGAGTTTGTTTAAACACAAAGAATTGACCATGCTCCCAATCAAATAAAACTAAGTCAACAGGTATGTATTATTCAGTGTGCATTGAAGTGTGCATTACTCAGAAATGCATTTTGTCTCACATATGACAATTCCCACTGAATTTGGTAAAAACTCAATGCTAGTAGATTATCTAATCTTAAACTGAAGCACTTACCCTGATACTAAAGTCTACTAAAAATTTAAATACACAATGAATAATAATGGCAATGGTATAGAAAATGCCAAATACTTAAATTTCCTAAACATACATGTTGCCATTTTATTTTCATAGTTCTTTACTTTCAAATCAAGTCTAATTTCCCCTAAAGTCTAGTTCTATGTATGTATATTACCTTTATTTCAAATAGTCAAACACAATCTACAACATGCTTCAACACTGACTCTGGATGGAAAGTGATACTGTAATATATAATGAGGTTAGGTTTTCAGGGAGTGAAAAGATATAGGCTTGGAAACCTTGCTTAGAATAGTAGTTAGTTGTCTTTGTTTTCTTTTAAGCTCAGATGTCTAATGCCAGCCTTGCTCATAGCAATCCTAATACCATCAGCATTCCAATTAAAGATGTGATTTCTTTATAACAATGTTTGCAGTACAGCTAACAGTTCTTTTCCAGTGACTGAGCAGTTTTCCATTTTTAAGACTCATACAATGTGTTGGCCAAACTGTTACTTTTTTTTTTTTTTTGCTAAGTGAATATGGGTTTTCACTTGTTTTGACCTTGACAGTACATGCTAGTCAAGTAATTCTACTTTACAATTAATTGCAAGATATTTTTTAAATCAAATATGCTTTCTAGATAATATAACTTCAGGCATTATTAAATAGTCTGTATGTGTGTTTCTATTTCTTGATAATACTTCTGAATGTTGTATTTATACTACATACAAGAAATATGAATACTTTTAAAGGTAACATCTTGTTTGCAGTACTTAAAAGAATTCAGATTTGAAAAAAAATATGTGGTGTAAACAAAGGAGAGGATACTGTACTATATAATTTTCAACTTAGATAAACCAATCTATTCCAATTTTCCCATCAAAAATATGTAAAAGCAATTCAATACTTCTACAGAAGAATTGGGGTATTATGGTGAAAAGACATGGGAGTCCTTCAATTATTTTCATATAGGGATATAAAATTGAGAACCTCAGTATACAAATGGACTTTGAACTTCATCATTCCTGCCAACTAATTATACTGGCCAAAGCTATCAGAAATTCAATACCACTGAAAGTCACAGTTTGCTTTATAACTCGATTCTGCTAAATGTGGGCAAAACTGAAGTCCCCTTCTCTTTCTTTAAAAAGAAAAGAGGAGAAACTGACACAGACATGAACTGAATAGATCATCTGTTTTACAGTATCTATGCAGTACCACCTGACCCCATTTTATTGCCTGCTGATCTCATTCTGTTATGTAGGCTAATGCAGATGTAACACATTTCCAAACCTTTGTAAGGAAACTGTGTTTCTGGAACTAGGCAAGTCACTGCAATTCCTAAATAAAATGTGCATCGGTGATATATCTATCTGTATCTGTTACTTCCTGTTTCCAGTAATTCCAATTCATACATAATTTAACTATAAGCTCCCATAGCAGCAAACAATGTACAATTGTCGTTAAACACATAATAAACATAATAATAATCAACATAAAATATAGAATAATACACCCAAAGATGTTTTGTGAAATGTGTCATTCATCACATCGACAGCTTGCACAACCGCACTACTGGCCCTGAAGGCCAGGTTTTGTGCAGCTCCATCAAACACTTGCAGTTTTTCTAACACTTGAACTGAAACATGTTAAAATACTCTGGAGAGGCTTGGAATCTACTGCCTGAAATCGGCCTTCCAGCTATTCAAAGCATCTGCGTGTCCCAACCAGCCCTGAGAACCCATCCAAGAGAATCCATGACTTGCACTCTTCAGTGGAAGTGCCTCCCTTGTGCCAGGGAGCCTCTGCATAAACAGTAACACTTGAATAGGCACCTTTGAGACTGACTTGCCAGGATTCAATCTGTGTCTGTTCCATTCCATCTTGTTCCTCACATATAAGAGGGCTATCCACAAAATAGATTACATTTTCATCGGTAGCAAAAAGGGGTGGAGCTAGCACGGCCATCTTTGGTCTGTGCGTCCGCCGCTCAGTCTCCATCTAGTCGTGCTAGTGGGAGGTTCGTATCATTGCCCGTTATTTCACAGCAAACATTTGAAATGTGTGCTGCAATTGAAAATCCCGCAAGTTGTGAGGTACGATCAGTGATAAGGTTTTTGTTGGCAAAAAAACATAAACCGATTGAAATTTTTCGGCAACTGTGTGAAGTGTATGGGGACAACAACATCTCTGAAGGTGGAGTGCACCAATGGTGCATTAAGTTTAAAAATGGCCAAACTAACATTCATGATGAACAGTGGAGTGGACATCTGAGCATTGTGAATGATGAACTGTTCACGAAAGTCGATGACAAGATTAGTGAAAACTGCCGTTTCGCAATAACGGAACTTTTGCTTAGTTTTCCACAAATTTCACGCTGTTTGTTGCATGAAATTGTTACACAAAAGCTACGCTACCACAAATTTTGTGCAAGATGGGTGCCAAAAATCCTGACAGAAAACCACAAGAGTCAGGCAGGAGTGACTGACCGGCTTAAGTCTCAGGCAGCTGAATTTTATGACAATGGAATTACAAAGCTTATTCACCGCTATGATAAGTGCCTCAATTTGTTCAGTGAATATGTTGAAAAGTAGTTTTTAAGTGTCACTTTCAAGTGTATATAATAAAAAAAAATTCCTACACTTTGTTTTTTTTTCTATTGCAAAACATAATCTATTTTGTGGATAACCCTTGTATATTTAACCTATATTCAAATATGTCATGTGCACATGTACAAGTTAAATCAGTTTCCATGATGACTTTTAGCTGGAGTTGGCCCCTAGATTGAAAATGTGGAGGAACTAGGCTTTGACAGGATTTTATGTATTTGTATGTGTATGTATACATGGACACACACACACATACACACTCTCACACATTTTTTTTTGGTAGCAGCAATCCTCATATAATCTTATATCTAATTCTGTTACTTCCTTATCCCTTCAGTATCAAGAGATGCTATGCTCCCCTAAGCAAAGTGGAGGTACTCTACAAATGATACGTGATTCAAAACATACCAGGAAGACAAGTACAGGAGAAATTTTTCCCAACATGTTTTTCTGCCATATCCATGCAAGTTCCATTATTCTGACAAGGGTTGCTTTGACAGGCATTAAATTCTTCACAGAAAACACCCAGGTATTCATTCTCACAGTCACAGAAAAAAGTTGCCTAGAACAAAAAAAAAAATCCATACTACTTTACAATGAAATCTCCAAGCTTCTTCTTTAAAGCTGATTGTGTAAAATACTCCTAAAGCAAAGCATAATTATGGCAAACAGCCAAATAAGATTAAGGAACAAGACTGAAAAAAGTGAGGACAAGAAATAAAGGACACACATTTTTCCAAGAAAAGACAACTGTTTACACATACAGTAAGCACCCCTTTGAAAGTCGGGCTATTTTTAGCACTCCTCTGACTGGAACATTTGTATCGTTTTGCTTTTTTTAAACCTGAATTTGGAACCTCAAGTATGATTGGAGATATAGCATAAACATTTAGGTAGCATACAGAAAGTTAGGTTATATAGTTAATCAGTACAGTTTTAACAAAGCGACATGCATTTCTTTGTATATGTCTGAACACATCTGAATTTCAGCTTGAACACCTCTATGAATGTTTATGCTGATTTTATTTATGTATATATGCAAAGGGTACAGTAGCATCTATCTATCTATCTATCATCTATCTAATTTCATAAACATATATCCACAAAGCTTTCTGATTAAATAGATTTCATGTGTGGAGAGTCCCACTGGAGTAGCTTTGGAAACAGCATGTTTGAAAAATATGTGGCTGCTTAAATTGAACAGAAAGATGGTTATTTATATTCCCACATATTGCACCTTTCTTGAAAATTTGTAAAACCCTGGTAATAATTACAGCATACAGCTAGTGTAATCCAATCTAATGAAATTGTGAATGACTTCATTTTATGAACTGAAAAGCAGACTAGTAGTAAGAACTAGCAAATTCTACTACTACAAAATCATTTCATTTTTCTAATTCATTTTTGTCACTTCAAATCAATGTTGACTCCTGGCAACTCATTGGACAAGCTCCTGGCAAGATGGGGGGTGTTTTGGCAAGATTTCAGAAATGGTTTTCCCTTTTCTGCTTCCCAGGCTGAGACACAATGACTGGCTTGTATGGATATAAAAACAAAATAACACGATCCACCAGAATGGACTCTATTACTTCCGAAAATCTGATGGCATCTCCCTTGTTCTTGGCTCCCACCAACCCCAAAGGTCTCATCCAAGAAGCTTCTTCACCTCTGACTGGATGGTGGAGAATGGAAGGATTTATACTCCTTGCATACAGCTGGTCATTTGCATTCTTTGCAAACCAGCTGTCTGCAAGGAGTATAAATCTTTCATTCCCCACTATCCAGTCAGAGCTGAAGAAGCTTCTTGGATGAGAAGCGAAATGTCTTCAAAGTAAAAACAAGAAATTCCAGTTGCCTTTTGAAAAAAAGCAACTTTGGGACAACCATGACTTGGATGACTGACAATCTCCATAGACTTCTGGTCTTTAGGATGAAAACTTACGCTAACTAAGAGTGAACCTCTATAAACCCCAAAATGACTTATTTCTGACTAAACTATATTTTGCTACTGTTTCTTTGCTACTGTTATTATATGGCCTAGAAATGCATCAGTTAAGGTGTCATAACTATCAGAGAACTGCAATGAGGAAATTAAAGATCAGTAAATTCTTCTGGCTTACAGTTCTATAGTTATAATACTACCAGTAAGGCGAGGGTGATGACTATGCTGAAAGATAATATATAGTAACAATTTATTTTAAAATCAAAAGAACAATTTATTATTGAGAAAATATTGGCAATGAAACATGTCTCAGTGCTAGAAGATCAGAATTGCAGATAGATAATAGCACTGTGGTTTTGACAAGTTATTATGCAAAGATGATTAGATACCATTAGCTGTTATTAAGGATTCCACTGCCATTTTCCTTTCATCACAGTTATATTTTAGCTACATGTGCTCATTTATCTGAATAACACAGAATCAAGATCACTAGAAATTGTTATAATCATTATTTAAATCTTTACAAGCATTTTCCAGCAATAACTAAATAATTGTTTTAAAGATCTTTAACGTGCTATTGTTTGTCTGTTTAGAAATAATGAGAAGATGCTTAGAAAAGGAAATAACCATGTCATTCCTTCTCTTGCAGTGGACCTGATTCAAGGTTCAATAAACCCTCTACAAAGTAGTTTTTCAGAAGATCTACCCAGTGGTGAAATTCAATTTTTTTTTTACTACCGATTCTGTGAGTGTGGCCATCACCAAGCACAGAATTACCATTACCATTACAACTTCACCGAAGTTACAATGTAATAAGGGGAGAGGCAGTTTCTGTGAGCAAGGCAATAAAGATAAGGCTACAAACAACTGTGTTATTTACAGGATTAACCCTGTATTAAATTAAAGTGGCAAAAAAAAAAAGGAGATTTCTTCTAATAACTAAGATCCAGTGCAAACTGGCTGGATTTCATCTCTGGACCTACCACTATTAATGCAAATAAGTTCCCTCTTTTAGTTCTCCAAAGAAAGTGCAAGTGTTTCAGAAGCTACTAATATTTTACCATTTAGCAACTGTTTTGCTTAATACTTGCATTCTACTCCTTCCAGGAATAATATACAAATGAAATTGTATATTTTTGTATTTATTTGCAACCATAAAAAAAGACTCCATGTGAATTTTACTCTGCTAGTCGTTGCTGACTATAGGGAGCGGTGATCATTTTCTTTTCAAGGCCATTGAGACAGCGCTCTCTGAAAACATTTCCATGGTCATGTGGCCAGCATGACATCACAGAGCACTGTTGCCTTCCTACTGAAGTATTTATCTATTCGTATTTGCATGCTTTTGAACCATAGATTTTAGAAAAAAATCAAATAAATCACAATTTATATCAGTTCAATACATCCCCTCTAATATTAACAGGATTAAATTGCAAACAATGCAACTTGCTTTGTTCCACATTCATCCACATCAGACAACAAAATATAGATTCTAAATCTAAATCTAGACTGATTCAGTTGGATGAACAAAGCTCCAATGAATCTAGGTCTAAGTTCCTGATATAGTTTACATTATAATAATAGGTCAAATATTTGCCCTTTCCGTCCAATACATCAGTGATGGTGAATCTTTTAGAGACTAAGTGCCCAAACTGCATGGTTCGCATGCGCATGGTGCAGACCTGAAGACCAGCTGGCCGATGGGAAGCAGGGCTTCACAACAATGGTTGCTTTGCAAGAGGCAAGATCTTTTTATTTTGTGAGCTTCTGTTTTGCCGTTTGCATGGAAACATCTATTTCCCTGCAAACGATGGTGAGAAACGCCATAGAGAAATGCAGTGGAGCTGAGCTGGGGCGACCGCACATGTGCCCACAGAGACAGCTCTGGGTGCCATAGATTTGCCACCACTGTAGTAGATTATTGTATTGTTTAAAAATAAAGTTCTGTGAAACTTGTTTCTAGGAAAGAAATATATGAGAGTGTAAATAATATGAGATTCCTTCTGCATCTTTACAAAATTGATATTACTTCACCAACTGAAGCTATCCATCTTATCTAAAATCTTTAAAGAAATATGCAATCCCTCAATAGTGTATGATAACTTATGTCATTCAGCAGTTCATGATGTAGTGATAATTTTGAGAATGTTTTAGAAACAAATTCACCCCTCTATTACTGGTAAATTGTTCATGTTTTTTCAAATAAGTGTTGTGCATGAAAACTAGTCTCTTATAAGATTATTTTTTATGGTTATTGATGGAAGCCCCACTTCTAATCTCAACATTTGCTGCTGAGGGAGTGTTAAGATTGATCTCATCAATTTATTCAGGAACACTTCCAATTAGGCTGCTGGTTTGAGCTCCAAGTTTGGCAATTTGGCTGCAAATGTTTCATCACCATTCAAGGAGACATCGTCAGTGTGTTTTGAATTGATGATGTTGATGTCTCCTTGAATGGTGACAAAACGTTTGCAACCAAATTGTCAAACTCAGCACTTAACCAACAGCCTAACTACCAACCCAAACAACTAATATTCAAACACATTTCAAACACTTCTAATTCTTCTAGTTTATTGAAATCAGCTACTGATTAAGCATTTGTCTAAAATGGTATAGGGCCTCCTGCTTAAGTAGGGGGTTGGACTAGAAGACCTCCAATGTCCCTTCCAATTCTGTTATTCTTTGTTCTGTACTCTCATTGATCTCATGGTCATTGTTCTTGTTGATACGTTTTCCACAATAATGTTTCAGTAAATTGGATATCCAAAAACTTCAATGACCTCAGTTGTTCAATTTCCTTATCATCTGGTCTCCATTATATCTCTTTGATAAAGGTAATAAATACTACTACCTTGGCTTTAGAATAATTTATCTGTTAGGTATTCTTTTGTAAAATAACTTGGAAATTTTGCCAAGATTCTTCTCATTCCAATTAATGTTGTCAATATGTGTACCATGTCATCTGTATATACTAATATATTGACTTTCTGAAGCAAGCCTGTTATTCTGTTCTAATTTGCCTTGTATCTGCCAAATCAATTTGCTTAAAATATATGTTGTATATAACTTACACCCTATTTCAATGAGACTTTGGAATGAAAGCTAACAGGGTTTGTGGAATCTCCCTTTTTAATATTGGAATTACTGCAGTTTTTCCAGTAGCATTGATATGGGGGACTTCAATCTTCCATCTGCCGGCCTGACCTCAGGGGTTGTTCAGGAGTTCATGGCTTCCATGGCAGCCATGGGTCTGACCCAAGTAATTCGGGACCCCACTCACACCGGGGGACACATCTTGGATTTGGTTTTTATCTCGGAACAGTGGCAGAGTGGTCTGGGTTTAGGGGATGTTTTGATTGAGCCCCTGTCATGGTCAGATCATTCGTTCCTTAGGCTAGACTTCCATTCCATACCCCCTCCCCATCTCAGGGAGGTGGACCTGTTAAAATGGTTCCGCCCCAGGTGCCTGATGGATCCTGAGCGGTTCCTGACGGAGCTTGGGCCATTTCCCGAGACACATACACACGACCCTGTTGGGGATCTGGTAGCCACCTGGGATAGGGTGGCTGCCAGGGCCCTTGATTGGGTCGTGCCCTTGTGGCCTCTGGTCTGGCGTCGATCCCAGTTGGCTCCCTGGTTCTCTGGGGAGCTAAGGGAGATGAAACGCTGGAAAAGACGCCTAGAGAGTGGTTGGAGGTCTAGCTGCACCGAGTTTGACCGAACACTTTTGCGAGCCTATATTAGGACGTATTTAGTGGCGATAAGGACAGCGAAGCGTTCTTACTTCTCTGCCCTTATTGCATCCGCAGAAAACCGCCTGGCCGCCCTGTTTAGGGTGACCCGCTCCCTTCTTGAGGTTAAGGAGCGGGAAGATCCCTTGCAGGGACGGGCCGAGGATTTTTCTTGTTTTCTGCAGGATAAAATCGCTCAGATCCAGGATGGGATGGACTCTGACTGGGCTGATCTAGATGGGGAGGGGGGGGGCGGTCTTGGATTATACTATCTGGGATGAGTTCAATCCTGTGACCCCACATGAAGTGGACAGATTGCTGGGGAGCCTTAATGCCACCACATGCCTTTTAGATCCTTGCCCCTCCTGGTTAGTTTTAGCTACCCAGGAGGTGACGCAGGGCTGGTTCCAGGGGATTATTAATGCTTCTTTGAGAGAGGGGTCCTTGCCAGCCACCCTGAAAAGAGCGGTGGTGAGGCCCCTCCTCAAGAAGCCATCCCTGGACCCTGAGCCTTGCTGTCTAGCTATAGGCCAGTCTCCAACCTTTCCTTTTTGGCAAAGGCTGTTGAGACTTCTCAACACGACACCTTCCCTTTTTGGCGAAGGCTGTTGAGACTTCTGAGCACGACAGCTTCCCCGGCATCTGGATGATGCAATGTATCTGGATCCTCTCCAATCGGGCTTCAGGCCTGGGTTCAGCACCAAGATGGCTTTGGTTGCGTTGGTGGATGATCTCTGGAGGGTGCGGGACAGGGGTTGTTCCTCTGTCCTGGTCCTATTAGACCTCTCAGCGGCTTTCAATACCATCGACCACGGTATCTTGTTGTGGCGGCTGGAGGGGTTAGGAGTCGGAGGCACCGTAATTCGGTGGTTCTCCTCCTTCCTCTCCGGCTGCTCGCAATTTGTGTTGGCAGGGGGGCAGAGGTCAACCCCAAGGCCCCTAATATGTGGGGTGCCTCAGGGGTCAGTGCTCTTGCCCCTGCTGTTTAACATCTACATGAAGCCGCTAGAGGAGATCATCTGTGGCTTTGGGGTGAATTTTCACCAATATGCAGACGATACACAGCTGTATATTTCCACCCCGGGCCACCCCAATGAAGCCGTCGAAGTGATGGGCCGCTGTCTGGAGGCCGTGCAGAGTTGGATGGGTCATAACAGGCTTCGGCTCAACCCGGCCAAGACTGAGTGGCTGTGGTTTCCTGCGCCCAGATACAGCCAGCTTGAGTTATCGCTGGCCATGGGGGGGGGAGACTCTGTCCCCCATGGAAGGGGCTCACAATTTGGGTGTCCTCCTGGATGTACGGCTGTCATTGGAAGACCATATCACGGCTGTCTCCAGGGGGGCCTTCCATCAGGTCTGTAAGATTGCCCAGTTGCGGCCCTTTCTGGATCGGGGCATTCTTCGCACAGTCACTTCTGCCCTTGTGACCTCCCATCTGGATTACACCAATGCTCTCTACATGGGGCTCCTCTTGAAGAGCATCCGGAAGCTGCAATTGATTCAGAATTATGTTACACCTTTCCTGCGCGAGCTGCACTGGCTTCCTGTGGCCTTCCGGGTGCAATTCAAGGTGTTGGTGTTAACCTT
>JAEANM010020962.1:0-11975 GCA_017656035.1 Myanophis thanlyinensis
ATACAGAATACATCTCCAGACTTATAAACAAATCCCTAACCCCAGGAAATGCCCGGACTGGCACATTTCCACATACATTTCCACATACATATTTATACATACACACACACATTATTCCACTGATATGTAAATGTTGCTTATTGCACTGTCACTGCGAGTCTGTTGTATTAAGTCTAGTCATGGGTGTTAATGTGGCACTTAGAAGTCGGACGGCCCATGGATAGAAGCTAAAGGCAACATCTTAGTGAGAAGTGAATTTTCTCCTGTCACTTTGGTGCTGGACAACTGGATAGACTTAAGGAACTAATGGTTTCACTTCTTATGGCAGCTGTGCATAAATAGAATTCTTTATTGGCCAAGTGTGATTGGACTGAAGGAATTTGTCTTCGGTGCATAGGCTCTCAGTGTACATAGAAAGAAAAGGTTCATTCGTCAAGAATCATAAGATACAACACTTAATGATAGTCATAGGGTACAAATAAGCAATAAAATCATACTAGGAAACAATAACCAATATAAATTGTAAGGATACGAGCAACAAAGTTATAGTCATAAGTGGGAGGAGATAGGTGATAGGAACGATGAGAAGAATAATAGTAATGCAGACGTAGTAAAGAGTTTGACAGTGTTGAGGGAATTATTTATTCAGCAGAGTGATGGCGTTCGGAAAAAAACTGTTCTTATGTCTAGTTGTTTTGAAGTGCAGTGCCCTATAGCGTCATTTTGAGGGTAGAAGCTGAAACAATTTATGTGCAGGATGTGAGTGGTCTGTAAATATTTTCCCAGCTCTCTTTGACTCCTGTTGTATACAAGTCCTCAATGGAAGGCAGATTGGTAGCAATTGTTTTTTCTGCGGTTCTAATTATCCTCTGAAGTCTGTGTCTGTCTTGTTGGATTGCAGAACCAAACCAGACAGTTATAGAGGTATAGCAGCAGGACTCCATGAAACCTAGGTGATAATCTGAAGAGGGGAATTAATTACTGAAGGCTTTCATCTACATGGTACACAAGTTCATTGTGTGCAAAAGATGTGAGAAGTTATGCTATATCTAGCCGAAAATAATAATAATAATCAAAGAGTAGGTAATATGAAAATGTCTGCCTAAGCTCCTGGAAGCCACTGATAATTTCAAAAGAAGTCAACAAATCAATAACACAATCTTGGGGTGTACTGTATAAATAATTTGGTATACAAGGCTGCTGGTTTACTTGACTGGTGTGCAAATCCCCATAGTTTCAACCTACCAAGGGAAAATTATATCCTCCAAACAATTGAGTCCCTATTTTCCCATTTAATTATACATTTGTTATGTGTTTGTATGCTTACTAATAGGCCTTTCACTGATTCTCCAAAGGAGGCTGGATCCTACTTCAACCGGGAACTTCATCTCTTTTTTATAATTTTCCTTTAGCTAAAGAATAGAAAGTAGAAATGGAAATAGGAAGGGAATGGAAAAAGAAGAATGGCATGTCCAATTTTTAATTTAATTGGGAGAACCTAGAGTTCTCCTGATCTATTTATTACGCAGAGTGTGACGTTGTAAGTCTTATAACTTATTTGTTTGTTCGGCTCAAAACCACAGGTTGAGAACTACTGCTTTACATACTATTATATGTTGTGTTGTGGTATGTTATTATAATATATACATATAAAAGAACAAATGAGATGGCACGATATGAGATGCAAACAAACACACACTGTCATGACATGCATCTTGCTAGAAGGATTAGCCTGCGTTATTCTTTATTTCTTTTTAGTATCCTCTCTTCCGCCATCCTTCCCCATGGTACACATTCTGCTTCTATGGTGACAAGAAAGGATGCTTTGTTTGTTCTTTTGAAATTGTCTGACATCGGCAGTGAACTCTGTACAAGGCTGCCAAACATCTGTCTTCCACATTTCCTGATCCAAGAGAACTGCTGTGTCTCCCCTTGAATATTAATTGCTATTTTGAAACAGTTCAACTGTTTTTACTTGAAGGCAAGATGATGGCCAATCATGCGTGGATGAGCAACTGTGGCAATACGGCACAATATATTGATTTATGTGATAGGTAATAACTTTACTGAAAGTCATCAACAGGGATCCTCTCTTTATCAGTAACCTAATCCTAAATACTATGGGGTGATCGCTATGCCAATTAAATGCACAGTAAATTTAAATTTTCGGGTTTAATATCTACATTAAATGGAATTCTGACCACATCTTGACGGAAGGTTTCTACCGTCTTATAATCTGATTTATCAACGAAAATTCATCGGTTGCTTTGAATCTAGAGAGCTGTTATTAAAAAGAAAGGTTTGAACATGGCATATGGTACCATCAATAAATAATAAATGATGCTCAGCACATGTTTGTACAGTCTATGTATACAAACAAAAAGCGAAAACTAACCAAATAAAAAGTAAACCAGTCCACTAGAGTTTGGCAGCCAATCAATTTAAACAAACAAATAATAATACATTTCAGGAGTTTGACTTATTTTTTCTTCAGATACCTTTCACGGAATGATTAAATTTAGGCTATTCTCATTTTAAAAGTACAGTGGTACCTTGGTACTTATCTTTAATTTAGTTCTGGGCGGTGTGATGAGTACCAAAAATGATCTATACCAAACCATTTCCTCTCACAAAGAATAATTTAGTGAGCCGCTGGCAATAACAACTTGTAGCCTGTACGTTGAGTACCAACAAGGAGTACTGGGACATGCATTTTTGAATGTTAGAAAAGTTATGGCATTCAGTCTTTACAAAGTTATGTCAGTGGTAGACCTGTAGTTAATAAATGGATTCCAATTCACACGAATATTAATTGCATGCCTTCACGATTTGATTTGTGTATTGCCAGTTTATTCATACACAATAGATGAACATGTATTGCTGGTTGTTTCCAATAGAAGTTATCACATTGTACTGAAATGGCAGGGTCTGGATTCTTTATCATAGTAAAGCCAGAAAAGGAACAAATACCCTGTTTTAGAAGCTTGCTCAATCAGATATATAACTTAATTTAATTTTTCTTTATTAGAGCCATGGTGGTGCAATGGTTAGAACGCAGTATTGCAGGCTAATTCTGCTGACTGCCAGCAGTTCGATCGTGACCAACTCAAGGTTGACTCAGCCTTCCATCCTTCCGAGGTTGATAAAATGAGGACTCAGATTGTTGGGGCAATATGCTGACTTTGTAAACCACTTAGAGAGAGCTGTAAAGCATTATGAAGCGGTATATAAGTCTAAGTGCTATTGCTATTACTATTAAATTGCTATTGAACATGAGAACCTTTATAACGGGAAAGATACTGGGGTTATGTTCAGTAAAGTATTCCAGTTGCCATACTCATTCTTATTGCTTTAATCCAAAACTAGAATAATAGGATTTCTCGAATGACTACTAGTGGAACTGTTTGAAATCTTAAAAGCGGTGGAGATGAAATAATACATGTAAGCAGACATGGGGAAAAAAAAGTGGTCAAGGGACGATATAAAAAAATCAGTACCAAAAAATGGAGAGTGCTTAAGAAAATTCAGGCACTGAACAACTGTTACATGTTACATGTTAGCAAGAGACTTCAGCAATACACGAACTAGAACTCCCAGGTGACCAAGCTGGCTTTAGAAGAAGCAGGGTCACACATCGCTAACCTCTGAGGAATAATATTTCAAGAGAATTCCAAAAAGTCATATATTTTCTTTCATTTATTCTCTGTGTTTGAGTTTGTACCAAGCCACCTTATTATCTATCTACTGAGGACTTTGTATGATGACCAGGAAGCAACACTAGGAATGGACTGTGGAGAAGTTAAATGTTTTGGAATTAGGGAAGGACCATGTCAAGGTCGCATCTTGTCCGTTGTTGTTGTTTAACTCCCATGAAGAATTATTTATTACAAAATTTCTATACCGCCCCACTCCCGAGGGACTCGGGGCGGTGTACAGCCAATCTAAAAACCGAACATATAAAAGTTAAAATACAATTAAGAACAAATTAAATCGATGGCCAGAAACCCGATTATAAAAGTAAATATTTTTTTTTTACAATATAATGAAGTGTTGGACTAATAGAAGGAGAAGAAATTGTACCAGGAGAAACAAACTGATTTTTGGAAGTTAAAGAAGGTTAAAGAAGACAGGAAAAAGCAATGTTTTGTTTCTCATGATTAAAAAGAACCCTGAAGACTATGTCAAAATGAGGAAATGTGCCTATAATAAATTAAGAATGTTAATAAAAGTGCTTCAGTTTCGATATCAGCTTCCACATTTGTCTAGAAAATCAATGATGAACTTAGAACTATCCCCTCTCCCTGTTAATATTCTACTCATCTATAGCTTCAAATTGCCAAAGTTGAGATACACTGTTCTACCCTTAATAGATGCCAGGTTTTTCTGCATCAGTGTGGGAAGAAAAATACTCGGTCTTCCTTTTCTTTCAAGCTATAAAGTTGAAGGAACATAAGGCAGTGGCAAACCCTTTCCATGTTGTTGCCGTGAGAGCAACACTCAAAAGTTGCCATGAGTTTACTCAAGGGGAGACTTTATTTAGCTATTGCTAAATCAGTTACTGGTTCATGTATAACTGGGAATTCTGCTGAGATTTCTGGCAATTAAATGGCAGTTTTCTGTTGCAGTGCATTATATGAAAGCACACACCAGAGACATGCATGCTTGCGTACCAAGAGAAAATACAGACTCTTCATGCTAATAATTTTAAAAATTAGCTATTCTGTCCAGAACCCTTCTCAAACATTCTGCAGAGGCAATCTGATTGCCTTCCCTTTCAGCGATTCAATAGCAAAACGGCATCAAATGCATATTATATTTCTACATTCGAACTTTATTATCAACAATAACTGCTGACTCCTAACATTTCAGCTGGAATGTACAGTAAATAACGATCCCACACTAGAGTTTTCTTTTTCCTGGCTCCTGGAATACATTGTACACCCAATTGGGGATATTTTTCAAGAGAAACGCTTCACAATTGAAATAGCAATTCCATTAAAACTGCATCACCTTTGAGAAAATGTTTACGCTATAGTCTTCCTTCAGGGAATTCAGAAATTGAATATTTTCCCTTGATATCCTGGAGGCTCCGTAGCTCTGCAGAGTAGGGTTTCAACAGCATTGACTCTAGGGATCAAGGGACTCTCAGCGGCCCTCCTTAAATTGGGAGGGATGTGGGAGGGGGCGCAAATGGGGATTTCCTTAGAGCAGGGGTGCTAAACTTGATTTTATTGAGGGCTGCATCAAGGTTGTGATTGACCTCGTGTGTGTGTGTGCTGGGAGGACGTGGCCAGCTTGATGCCTCTCATGTCGGGGGTGGCCCTCCTGAGCTCCATTTTCACTGGCAGAGGGTTGTAGGAGGCTGTGGCAGCCAAAAATGGAGTTTGGGAACCTGTTTTTGCTGGCAGAAGCACCTTTCACTATTTCCAGGGCGGCCCTGCGGGCCAGATCTAAGTATCTTGTGGGCCGGATCCACACAATCACCGGGCCTTGAGTTTGACACCCCTGTCTTAGAGGATTAGTAGCAGAGTTCCAGCAGTTCCAGGATTAGTAGCAGAGTTCTTGCAGACGCTCGGTGGCACCCCACAAAATCCCTTCTCTAGAGATACAGGCAACCCTCTGCCAGTGAAAACTCCGTTCACCGGCTCCCGAGCTCTGTTTTTGGTTGCCACGGCCTCCTGAACTTTCTGCCAGTGAAAACTCTGTTCACCAGCTCCCGAGCTCTGTTTTTGGTTGCCATGGCATCCTGCAACCCTCTGCCAGTGAAAACTCCGTTCACTGGCTCCCGAGCTCTGTTTTTGGCTGCCACGGCCTCCTGAACTTTCTGCCAGTGAAAACTCTGTTCACCAGCTCCCGAGTTCCGTTTTTGGCTGCCACGGCTTTCTGCAACCCTCTGCCAGTGAAAACTCCGTTCACCGGCTCATGAGCTCCGTTTTCAGTTACCACGGCTTCCTTCAATCCTCTGCCAATGAAAACTGTTCACTGGCTCCCGACCTCTGTTTTTGGCTGCCACAGCGTCCTGCAATCCTCTGCCAGTGAAAACTCCATTCACCGGTTCCCAAGCTCCGTTTTCGGCTGTTTGACACCCCTGCTCTATACATCTGCATGATGAATAAATACAGTGTCCTCTCTCCTCATCTCCTATTGTGAATAGGCAAAAATAACAAATACTTTGGGAGCCATTGTAGGATTTGCCTGCAAATGGAATAACAAGTGAAAGTAAACCTTATTTCAACTTCCCTGTCATCATGCTTTTATTATCCAATTACAGTGTTGCTGAATCTATTTTCAGAGTTTCCCTCCTTCTTGTCATTGTTGTGTTGTCTGTTTGTGTCTAGGGAATATTTTATCCATCCTTGCAAGAAAAAGATCGAAAAATAAGCATACAAATGGAGAGCTGCTTTCTTTGCTTCTCCAAACTGAGTTACTTTCATTAATTACATTATTAATTATATATAGTCTCTTAAGCAGTTGATTTTTCTGTCTGCCCCAAACTGGATAGATATGTCTACATCAGGGAAGACAATTTCCTCCCTCCCTCCCTCACTTGTTCTGGGGTGGGGGAGTATATTTTTAATTAGATTTTTTTGCAGTTTTATTGGATAGTTTATTTATACATCTTAAAGAAGAGAAAGGCAAGAAGGAAATTGAATAATGAAAGTTATTTTAGTTAATTACAAATAATTAAATAAATTATAGAGTTTTCAGGGTATCTAAGAAAAGATTATTAGCAACATGGATTGAATATGTTCTCATATTTAATAAAGTAAATTTAAAGTATGGAAACAAAACATACTTGAGCCATTCCTTATAACTGGCAATGCAAGTACTATATACTTAGTTGAAGTGGCATGCATTAAATTGTGGAATCGTGATTTGATTTGGAAAATCAGCATCTGTTGGTCCAGTGATTTAAATCTTAATTTGAATCTGATCAATTCAGAGTTTTGGCTTGGTTTGGAAAAAGTTGTTTCTGGGCAACTTTTATAGAGAAATTTCCAATTTGTGCAGTTTGAGAACAACCAATATGATTATTCAAATTGATCCAACACCATACATGAGGATTGGTAATGGATCTAATGGATCTAATCTAATAGAGATGGGATGATGGGCAACTTTGTGTCCTCTTTACATGTTATTTCCCTATGGTGTGGAATCACACCTGGGAAGTGATGCTATTGTTTTTTTTGCATTCTGCCTTAAGTGAGAACTAACGATGGTGAACATTAGGGATCTGCATTGTACAAGAGCAATTCTATAAAGAAGATTGGGCTATAGAACTAGTAACTGGGCCAAAGTCTATGATTATGGCTATACATACTTGGAAGTAGGCCATTACATCCAGAATCTTGCCACCAACCTTGTGGAAAGGATAGTCAATCATTGTTTTTACAGTGCCAGTTCATTTGCAGAATTTCTGCGTGCTATAGTTTCAGTACAGTCTGTTTCCTGTTGCCATCCAACTCAATTATGGGCACTTTATAGAATAAGTATAATTAGATTTACTCTAGCCAAAAGGAAGTCTGACTAGTGCAGAATCAGAGAGATTGTCCTCTGTCGTTCTTAAAGATTTGCACAGACATTTTGCAGAAGCCAGCTAAAGAGAATGATGGAGGCACAGGGAAGACATATATCCTCTTCTACTGAAAACCAAGGGCCAGATTAGAAGCATCACTGCATCTAATAATACAAAGAGATTTCTTAATGTAGAATGCTTCCATTAGAGGCCATAATGAACGAGACCATATAATACAGCTATAGTTCTAAACCCGTCGAGAAATCAATCATTCTGAAAGAAAAGAGTTTTGTGTGAATGTGTTGGTGAATAACTTTGATGCAAAATCGTTTGGCTTCCCCCACTTTCCTCTTTCTGCCATCAAAATATATAGATTCTGGAAGATTTTATGCCTGTATGATTGTTCGTTGAGTATGTTCACTAGAAATATTTCAGTGACACTGAGTTTGTTAAACATCAAGTTTACGATATCTTATTTTCCTGATCCTATATGCCACTGAGTTTTTCAAGTGAAATATAAAGAAGGATGAAAAAGTGGTGTGTTTGTGGTTATGTTTCCTTCCTCATTTGTTTTGCTGTTTCCCCACTTTTCTTTAAATCTTCAGTGTTCCGGCTGGCTTGTTTTCTTCGTTTTCAGCAACTCCAAAACTTCCTGCATTTTCATGAATTCAGTAATGTAATTGACATTATTTTAGTATTATCAGTTCAGGTAGTCCTCGACTTAACAACCATTTGTTTAGTGACCATTGAAGTTACCATGGCACTGAAAAAAAAGATTTATGATGTTTTTTCACCCTTATGACCTTTACAACATCCCTGTGGTCATGTGATCAAAATTTGGACGCTCGGCAACTGGCATGTATTAGGACAGTTGCACTGTCCCGAAGTCATGTGATCATCTGTTGCAACCTTCTGACAAACAAAGTCGATGGGGAAGCCAGATTCACTTAACAACTGTGCTGCTAACTTAACAACTGTAAAATGGGGCAAAACTCATTTAACCAGTGGCTTTCTTAGCACCGGAAACTCTGGGCTCAATTGTCATTTGAGGATTACCTGTATAGCTAATATGCAGTAGAAAGAATATTGGGGGTCTAAAGGAGATCTCTATATAAGTTGTAATTTCATAGTTTTCGAGTTCCAGTTGCCTAAAATAGCAACAGTAAGAAAGTTTATTTCACTGTCTTCCCTTAAATATTAAGTTTTAAAAATCTGGCCTCTGTTTCCCTGAAAATAAGACACAACCAGAAAATAACCCCTAGCTTGATTTGTCAGAATGCTTGTAATATAAGCCCTACCCCCAAATAAGCCCCACTTCAGATCATCAGCCAGATGGATGCATTTAGTGCTCTATTTTCCCCAAAATAAGACCTAACTAAAAAAAATAAGCCCATATGCATCTTTTGGAAGAAAAATTAATATAAGACCCAATTTTATTTTCGGGGAAACACGGTAGCTGATACATAAAATAGACTGGGATATGCATGAAATAGACTGGGATGCAAAGGGTGATTGTCTCTGCTCTCTGAACTTTCATTTTCAATTTGGCACCTTGTCCTGAAGGCACCCATGGAAAATTATTTCTGCATTTGTATTACTCCTGCATTGCCAGTAATACTACATACTGTAGTCTTGCCTACATAATGACAAGGAATCAACTGGATTCAGTGGAATCCAGCAGAAAGGTACAGAATGAATGGACAGTTATGATACGATGTAGACCAGGCATGTCAAACTCCGAGTCCCCCAAGGGCCATATTGTCACATTTGAGTTATGATGAGGGCCGAACTCTCTTCAATTGGGCCGCGGAGGCTGGGCTCGCCCTTGGCAGCTCGGAGGGTGACTCATCTTGCTCTTGGGACAGCGGGATGGCGGCAGTGGCGCAGGTCAGGTTATAAGCACCGGCCTTGCCTGACTGGCTCCTCTGACCAGGCTAAGGAGGAGTTTCTGTCGCTCTAGGAAAGAGGCGTTTCTCTAGCAACTTGCCTGGAGAGCCCCGGAAGCTTTTTTGCTTATTTGTTACACGTCTAGACTGCCTTTTCAACAGCGAACTCAGGACAGCATGTAGGGTTCTCCTTTCTGTTTATTCACTTACTTAATTTTATTTATTGATTTAAAATATTTTACTCTGTCTTTCTGCTCGAGAAGGATTCAAGGTGGCGTGTAAAACATTGTCTGTGCGGGCCGTAGGTGCACTTGCAATGGGCCACATGCGGTCCCCAGGCCACATGTTTGACATGCCTGATGCAGACCAGGAGTGTCAAACTGGAGGCCCATGATCCGGATGCATCTTGTATAGGCCACGCCCACCCCAGCTGCACCAATGGGAAAAATGTCCGCAAAACGTCAGGTGATGGCAACGTGATGCGGCAAGTTTGACACCCATGATGTAGACAATTATTCATCAAACAGTACTGGTTATTTAGTGGGATTGCTCACTATTCCTTCATACTTTACGGTTAGGAGAAAGAGCTCAAACCAACCTTCCTTGTTTTCTCAGGTGTGAAACTGGGGATCAAAAGTCTCCTTGTGCCGCCTTTCCTCTGAGCTCCAGATGAAGCGGAGATTCTACAAACAAGAAAACCTAAGGAGGGAGAGCAGCAGGAGGAGTTGGCATTTAACTGCAGCGCTTCAAGTCTTCCCATCCATAGGTGGCCCAGCGCCAACATTTTAAAGGTCCTGATCTCCTTTTCCTGCCTTTAGACACAAAGGTATGCCATGTTCTTAATGTGACTCATGTCTAAATACTTCTTTGCTTTGTTGTTTGGCTCGTTCAGCTTCTTCGACAGGAGGGGCGTGGAACGATGACCCTTTTCTGACATGTGGACTTCAACTCCCAGTATTCCAGCTCAGGAATTCTGGGAGTTGAAGCCCACAAGTCATCAAAGAGCCAAAGTTCCATATTTCTGCTCTACAGAAAGGAAGCCAAAGGAGGGTTGGGGGCTCCTTACCTTCCAGGGGTCACAGCGAGCTACTGAATGATGACCGATCACTGAAAAGGGTAGCACTGGCCATATTTTGGGTTTTGGGTGAGAGAGAAATGAGAGATGAGAGGCCTTTTACATTCATTCTACAAAAATCCTACAAGACCTCCCATCTTTCTTTTCCATCCAATATTTTGGGAAAAAAATGGCATCATTCAGCCATTTTGCTGCCAAATTTAAGCATCTTAAGTTGCTAGGGGGTTATTCTCCTCCGTTTTCACTTTTCTGTCAGCTGCTTACACACTTTAAGCTGGCTGCTAATGTGAGCTTTCAACGTAGCCTCTTCTGTCAAATTTTTCATGCTTGGCAGTGCAAGAGATTGCATCCATCTCAGGAGATCCCACAAGAGGGATGGGACGGGACAGCAACCAGTGAACCTTTTTGGCAAGCTTCTTTGTGGTCCGATACTATCATATCCAAAAGTAGGGGAAACAGCAGGGGTGAAATTCAGCCGGTTTGCACCAGTTCTGTAGAACCGGTGGTAACAATTATAAGCAGTTCGGAGAACCGGTTATTAGAAGAAATCTCCTTTTGTTTTTTTTCCCACTTTGCAGGGTTAATCCTGTAAAGATTAACTTTACTTTACTTACTTTACTTTTATTGAATTTCTATACCGCCTCCCTCCCGAAGGACTTGAGGCGGTGTACAGCCTAATAAAAACATGAATATATACAATTAAAACCGAATTTAAAATTTCAAATAAATAAAATGGCCAATCAATAAAACCCAATTTAAAGGAACAGCTAAAAATTAAAGAATTAAAATTAAAATATAAAATATAAAAAACTGGTTTAAAACAAATTTAAAACCCCCATTAAGTACTAGGCCAGACTGGCCTGCTGAAACAGGTGGGTTCTTAATGCGCACCGGAAGGTCCGTAGATCCGCGATAGTTTGGATCTCCGGGGGCAATTTAATCCTGTAAATAAGGCAGTTGTTTCTAACCTAATCTTTATTGCCTTGCTCACGGAAACTGCCTCTCCCCTTATTACATTGTAACTTCCGTGAAGTTTAATTCTGTGCTTGGTGATGTTTAATCCTGTGGCCATGCCCACAGAACCTGTAGTTAACAACAAATTGAATTTCACCACTGGGAAACAGGGAGAAAAATATAAGAGAAAATTACAGCTCACAGTTTAAAGGAAGAGAGTCTTTAAATCAGTCCTTGGTTTCTCCAGACAGAAATGGAGGGAAAAAGCAATTCTGTCTACAGCCATGAGAGATAAATTCAGATAAAACTGAGGGAGGTGAATTGGTGGCTTTACTTAACACAAGTGCAGGTAGTTCTTAACTCAACCACCACAGTTGAGCCCAAAATTCCTGTTGTTAAGCAAGGCAGTTGTTAAGTGAGCTTTGCCTCATTTTTTCCACATGTGTTTCAAATTCAAATTCAAATTTATTTTATTTGTCACATGCACAATCATACATGGTACAATATGCAGTGAAATGCTTACACAGCCATTCACGACCACAGG
>JAEANM010020963.1:0-11975 GCA_017656035.1 Myanophis thanlyinensis
AAAAGAAATATGAACTAAAATGAAATTTGAATATTATTTGTTTTTCTTATTCATAAGCAGAACACAGTTTTTGCCCAATAAAAAGCAATAGTTGAAAATCTTCTATTCAGGATCATGTAGTCACATTGAGAAAGCATTAAACCAGGGGACTTGGCCACTAATTCATGTTACTTAGGGGATGTCAATTGGGTTGACATTTTGCATAGAGTTTTGAGCAGCACATACAGCAATTGGTAAATGGATATGACTTTCAGCATAGTACCTGGTCCCAGGGGATGACCCTGTTATGGGTTTAAAAGAGAGATTTTCCTTCTTTAGTTTGTAGCTTTTCCACAGAAGTGATTTGCTGAAGGTACTGAAAACTGTTGTGGTCCACATGGAAGAGGAGAGAGATTTCTCACTTGGAGAAAAGGAAGCCTCTGCCAAAGCTCTGGGAAAGAAGCTGTTAAAATGTCTCCAGTGGTCATGTGTGCAGAAACAATAGCACTCATCATGTTCAATAAAGCCAGTGTAGACAAAGGATTACTGTATTACACCTAATCTAGGGAATACACAATTCAAGTCCACCCAAAGCTCATGAAAGGTCCCCTGGGTGAGATACTGTTTCTCACCTTGATCTGTCTTAGATTGTTTTAGGGGAAAAGGGAAAGGAGTGAGTGCTTGAGGGTCTTGAGTCCCTGGACAAAAGCTGAGATTTAAATCAAATAAATGAATGACAGTTGTCTTCAAAACATGTCCCTATTATTGTATTTGATAAAACATTGAGGGTACTTCCTTCCTCAGAAACCTGTTTCTTGCATTCTGTCGCATTATAAGCAGGTCAAAGAAGAGATGCTACAAAAAAATGCAATACTTGTCAGAGATTAGACCTCAATTTTTGTTCTTCTGATTTTTTTTCCCAATGAAAGAGCATATAACAGGCTGCGTTTACAAATAATGCATGACAAAGCATTGATATGCCTATTTATTCTGCATACCTTATTAAGCAAAAAATACCTTGCCTCCCTCAGGCACATCATTTTCTTTAGAACCAAAGCACAACTCTGATACAAAGGCCAACAAATTTGCATATATCAATGCTAATTCATTTGTTATAATTGGATCAGTCATCACACTGAGAAAGCTATTTAGCTGGGTGGGTAAATGCAACTCTTAACCTTTTACAATAGTCAACGCTGAAACATATTAATTAATTAATGTTTATATGTCATTTACATTCTGCTGCCAGATCATAACACAGATCTTCCACCTGCCATGTCTCAGCCACACAAGTCTCCCCTTTCTTAAATAATTCTCTAGTTTGCCTTGCTGCCACAAAGCTTACTGTACAATTCTCTTAAGAGTTTAAACTCTCTCTCCCTCCCCCTTTATAATCAATGTTTTCCAATGATGCTCCTTTGGTTATCATTATGTCCCTTATCAACTCTGAAATTCACCCCAAGTACAAGATTGTTTGTCTATTTTTACTCCAATGTTCTCTATTTTCCTATATTACCTTTCTCTTTTGCCGTATAGACAGTAAGCCTCTCATTTTTTTAAAAAATTCTATGTCTCTGAATTTCTCATTATTCTTAAAGTGAACAGATACATAATACGAAATAGATTTTTTATAGCAGTTCTCCCCTCTTCTTCCTTTTTAAAAAAATCTACATATTCCAGTTTATTTAGAATAAAGTTCTTTCCTTCTGACATCATTTTTGTAGAGACAACACTTTTCATTCTCGTTTTTTAAGAAGGGCATTGATTCAGTTACACATTAGAATCCCATCCAGCTACCCTGCTCGTTTAAACCTGTCACAGCTTTTGAGTCCTGTTTCTAAGCACATTATTATTATTAGGATCCTGCATCCTGCATGAAAGTGACATTCAGTGAGCTATCTCAGATACCAACAACGCCTCCTGGAAGAATCTTTCAAAACATCTTATAAGTCACACAATGCAAAATACCTGAAATGAACAAGGGTAATTATGCTAACTGCTTGTCAGTGTCAAAACAAGACCTGGAGGCTTTGAAATTGCCTTGCCTTATTCTCTGCGAGAGTTTAAACAGTGGGGCAAACAATTTTATAGGGAGTGGGGATATATAAGCTAAGTGTGCATAGTTCTGTGTGCATATATTACACACATATAAGACAGATAGTTTATTTATCTATTTAATAGATAGTTATCAAAGAAGTAATAAACAAAATAAAATGTACAAAACCAAGCACATTTTATATTCTAGCAATACATCAAAAGAAAGGCAGCATCTATGAAGATAAGGGCAAACTACCAGTTTTCTTCTGGGCTCAGTTCCTATTTTGCTTTTATTTATAATAGGAATTGGTAATCTTTGGATAATTGAAGCCCTTACTTCACATTTTGTGGGCCAAATGAATGGATGATAGGTAGAATCAAGATTTTCAATTGTTTTTTTCAATTTTTTTAAAGGATGTTGTCTTTATTTTATAAATTATATTCAACTTTTAGGGTATATGCTTTGTTTTCTGGTGGTTTCCCACTTCAAATAGTAAAAAGAAAAACTATTTTTGGTTACTGTAGCCGGAAGCGATTCCAGAGATTCTCCAAGGGAAAAACGAGTGAGGGCTACATCAGGCGCTAGTATCTCAGGCTGCCTTTATAATTATCTAATTTACAACACAGAACTTGATACTGTTCTATGCACTCTGCAATTCTGATCTATCTTTGGAACAGAAAATGGAAATGTGACAGTCATCAAATATCGTTGGCTGCCAGCTTTCACCTACCCTGGCCTACACCCTGGCCTCAATAGGAACAATGCAAGTCAGAGTCCAACAATATCTACACAGCTACAGACGCCCAATGCCCTTCAGCTAAGCTAAAAGAGACCCACTGAGTGAGATATTGCTAGTGAAGTTCAAAAGATTGAGGAAGTCTTAGATTCACTGAAACATCTCTAAGAGATCTCTAAGGCAACATAATTTGTAAACAAGGACCTGAAGTATAAAAATATTTTAATGAATAATTATTTCATATTCCAGGTTTTTTCATTATCTAATTTACAGTTTGCATTCATTCTCATTCATTCATTCATTCATTCATTCCTCTTTACTGGTTAAAATGATGCCATAAAAATGTCCATAGTACAATATCTATGAAGATTCTCAGTCATCCAGGTCACGGCTGTCCCAAAGATGCTTTTTTCAAGAGGCAACTAGACTCTCTGGTTTTTCTTTGAAGATAGTTTCACTTCTAAAATGAGAAGCGAAACGTTTTCAAAGAAAAACCAGAAAGTCCTGTTACCTCTTGAAAAAGCCACCTTTGGGACCACAGTACAATAGATTAAGTAAAGAATAATGATATATTGTAGGTGCATGTTTATCCATATATGTTTCACTATGTTTAATGTTCCTTTCAAGTAAGCATGCACAGTTTTCAGCAAATGTATATCATATTCATACACCCTTATAAATGTTGTATTATTATAGCTATGAATATGCTGCAATTAAGAAGTGCAGACAAATAAAATTGTGTTATGGGATACAAAATTCAGAGGCTATAAATCTCACCTTCCTATGTAAAACAATACTGTGTTTTTAGCCATCACGTTTGAAAATGTACGGAGACAATTGTTTGTTGAATCCTTGTAATAATAAGAATAAACGAATAAAGTATCTAGTGGCTGCTTTTGAGTTTTAGATCCCTCTATAGAACGTGCAGAGTATTGCCTCACTTGTTTAATATAACTTATTTTGACAAATGTTGTCCCTTTGATGGATAGGGCACTTCTTTTTTCATGATAATAAACTGAGGAAAGAAGGAATTTGATATTTTCCTCATTAAAAGCAAAACATAGGAAAAAGAGCTTAATAAAATGATAACAAACACAGTGATGAGGCAAGACAGAATAAAGAAACCAACACAGACAGATTCAGGTATAGCCAAAAACTTCTACACAAAAGCTTTTGACAGGCTGCCAACAGCCTCTTTCAGATTCTTTATATAGAGCCTTAATTGGAGGAGAATTTGAATTGCCTGTAGACTATGGTTATTATTAGGGTAATAATAATAGTAGAGGCAGTAGCAGCAGCAGTAATGTTGTCTACATTGCCTTTGATTTATCCAAATAAAAGCTTCCATTTTTTTGTGGAACAAAAAGTAGATAATCTTATTATATTCTCCCAACATTTCTCTGTAAGATCCTATTGTTGAAAGAGCTGGCTCATTTATTAAAAATATATACACATTAGTTTTGAAAATGCTTCACAAATCTCAACAGCATTTCTTTTCAGCATTAAGAATGTTCCTTTAAGTTTCAAAGCAATGGACCATACCAAAAGAAGAACTTTGATGCCAAGAGTCTAATATACCTTTTATCTTTCACTTTCTTCCATTATGAGCCAAGCTAAAAAGAGAACAAAAGCTTAAAAGTAATAGAATTTCCATCTTTTCTATTCTTGGGTGAAAATTGGAACAAACAAAACTCTTACATTGATTACTGAGGAGTTCTTCCTTCCCCTTGCCTGGCCAATAGCAATTTTAGTACATGTAACAGAACGATATAAATGATGATCACTATAAATGAAGGTAGGAAACAAAATAATAAATAAAGTCTTTACCTGCTGCCGCTTCTCGAACTCCAGTTTGATGCGTGACTTGATGCAATTACAGGTATCCTGATAGGTCTGCTGCAGAGCAAGTTCCATCAACTGTTTGTGATAGGCTCCAGCCAGATTCCCACAGATAAAAATGATGACGTTTGCGAGAATCTACCAGGACAATACGAAAAGATCATATCCACACTCAGTTATTATTTCCATAGTCTGTTTTACCTTTAGGTCCTGTTTCAAATTCACTGTTATAAGCTTTATTGGTCTCTACTTCCTTCCCATTAGGTTTACAAAACTATATTTTGCATTTTAACGTATGAATATTAGGAATATCGTATTTGTATCTGGGGAATAATTTACTTCACCCAAAAGTCAAAGCCTCCCTTTAACGCTGATGATTTATTATTTGGACAACGATCAATACTTATCATAAAGTTGTACCTCAAAGAATTACTGAGGTAGTTCTAAAAATTGTTTCCATCTTCTCCCATTAACAATACCAAAAGAACATTCCAGAAGATAATATCAAGAAATATCCAGGGATCCAGGAGAAGAGCCTTCTCTGCTATAGCACTGGCCCTTTGGAACATCCTGCCCTACCCTCCTATCCTATGCAAAGTCCTGCTGGTTGGTCTGGGGGGCTCCATAGGAAAGTACATCATTGGAGATACCTGGCGGACTACCTAGCTGACCCCACCTGTCGCTTGCGCTTTCTGCTCCCCCTCCACTTATCTTTTTAATTTCATAGTATTGTACTTCAATTAATTATATTTACTGTTTTATTCATTTACTATTCATTTTTACATTTTAATCTTTTTTTCCCCATTTTATCGTTGTAAACTGCCCAGAATAATCCCATGGCAAGATGGGAGGCAAATCAATTTAACAAATAAAGTGCAGAAAGCCATCTTGTAAAATGATGATGATGTCTGGAGAATATGAAATCATGGTAATAATTATCAGCCATTTTTCACAGTCCCATACAGCAATGGCAGCTTGAATAGACTAGCCACAAATCATGATCACAGCTCTAGATATAATTTTGGAAAAGAAACACATTGGAATAGTCTTTGTTAGATTCCCTTGTATTTGATATTGGACTTAGGTGATAATGGAAGAAAAACAAATTCTCTTTGATAAGTAGATAACTTACTTTGATACAGTAACATTTTCAGATGTTAAATTTTACTTTTTTAATTTAAACAAATAATATTGACTTAGCAACATATTGAAATTAACAGTATAGTACAGAATAAGCAAAAGGTAAGAACTAGCAGGAATTTTATGTCATCTATATTTTATAATTCTGTTTCCAATTAAAGAAAATTGTACGGTCATCTAACTGAACATGTCATATCCCACAAGATATCTTACTCCCATATGATGGGGAATTGTTGATGAACATTTATTTTGAGTGTAATTTCAAGACAACCATAAATCCACCTAACAGACTTGCCATGCAGCACATATTTAACAAGCTGGCTAGTATCAAGAGTAACGTCTTCAAGTCAAGGTATATTATGTCCATTTCTTTTCTGTTCAAATATGTCCAATTATCAGATCCTGCAAGGACAAGTCTCTTGCAAAGTTTTTCAGAAATGGCAGGAAATGGCTTCCTTCCTAGGGCTAAGAAAAAGTGACTGGCTTAAGATCATCCATCTTGCTTTATGCTTAAAATGGCACTAGAATATTTTTCTCATTTTCAATCTAGGCTGATACTATAAACACTACACAAAAATGGTTTTTTAAAATCAGGTCCATAGCATTCCCATAATCTACTAATGGTTAGTGTTAGGATTGACCCCCTTGAGAATAATTGACCTCCTTGGTAATCTAGGAAATTTGCTACCAAATTTGATGTCCAAAATAAAAGTTGGATTCATCACTTGCCCTGAATATGGCAACTATTTACCCTCCCTTCCTACCTAACTTACCCGCGGTCGCATAAGCATTTCACTGCATATCGTACCATGTATGACTGTGTATATGACCAATAAATTCGAAATTGAAATTGAAATTGAATGTCCAAAATAAAAATTGGATTCATCACTTGCCCTGAATATGGCAAAGATGATTTTTCTACGTCACAGAATGCAGGCTTAGAAATCTCTTTCTTATCTCATGACCTAAATATCAGTGGTTTCTACTGTTTCTTCAGCATTAGATCAGCTCACAGGAATTTACAATTTTTTTCTCCACTGATCTCCTAATGCTGATAGCATTTTTCAGCTTCTTTATTTCTCAAACTATATCTGCCTCACTATTTCTTCTTAGTTCAAATCTTCAAATGGGCTGTCTTGTGTAGTTTATTCCTGGTGGTTTTATTACAGCAACCCCATTTGCTGTCTCTTTTTATTTAATTTCTCCCCAAAGCAACTGTCAGCTGATTGATGACACAGTTTTGGGATTTAGCTTTCAACTCTTTCTTAACCATTTCATTGGTTCTTAGGCCCACACAATTTTATCTTTTGGGGACCTCTTCTGACTAGCTGAAAATTTTCATAGCCTTTAGTTAAATCATTGTGTCCTTAATAGGTGTCATTAACTTGACTGATACTTGAACTAAATGCTACCTTCTTATTGCTTCAGAAAAATTATTTAAACCAACATTAACAGTAAAAATGCTAGACAATTACAAAAGTCAAATACTGAAAAATCACAATCAGTATTCTAATGATTGTAGAGAAATTAACAGCCTGGTTATTTAACAATATCAATTATAATTATTAAACCTATAGGTCACTAACTCCCAGTGAGACTATTTCTACATAACTTGAAATAAAATTATCCAGTACCCCTGGATCTCTGAACTCATAGGGAGAACTGCTAAATGACAGCTAGATTGATGGAGGTTGTCTTTCAGGTATAGCCTATAGTACCTTTCATTGTCCTGAGACACTGCCATACAGAAACCTTCCATCTGCTTAGGTTGGTAACTGCTGGATCTTATACTATTCCTGCGAATGATTAGGATCCCCTTTTCATTAGGGTGAAGAGAGAAGATTGTTTCTTTAGGGAAAAATTCAGCAACGAAGTTGAGTGAAATTATAATTAGTTATGCTTCTACGCAACCAATGTTAGGCATATGTTGGAATTGCAAATTCAAAGGTCCCCCCCCCACACACACACTTTATCTAGTAAGTAATTTAGCTATTCATTCTGAAATTTAGCTTTGAAAACATTTCCTTGTGAGTCATCTGATAAGGTGCATGATACAAAGCATGACATTCAGTTGAAGCTTTCAGGCTGGGAGCCTGTCTAAACTGATTTGGGGGTAAGATCCGTTTCATATAGCAGGACCTGTTTCTGGGCAAATATTCTTAAGATTTCCTCTGCCTCTTTTGAGGTTCCAAGTTTTAAATTCTGTAGCCAAAACAGATATCTTTGTACATCTAAGAATAAGAGGGTTTTTTTGTTAATCTACTTCCTGCCAGTAATGAAATTATGCAATCTTAAAATGCTGTAGCAGATTTGAATATTAGCCCGGATGGGGGGAATCATATTTTAATGTTCCCCACCCCAATTCTTTATAAAAATGCATGTGTATTATGTGTCTGTCCTTCCTTTCCTCTCACATGACAAATTCTAAATTTAGCATTTGGGATGCTACATTTCAATTAGGAAAAAAGCAGTAAAACATGATAGCCAGCCAGCCAGCCGCATGCACACGCATGCACACGCACACATACACATACATACATACCATACACATGCACATCCTGCCATTTTATTCATTGGAATCCATTCCATTGCTTTTAGGGAATGATATTAGTTTATTTTCACTACATTCTCCTGATACCTTTAGATAAGGCAAAACCCTGTCCAGGACACTTTAAATTCTGACCAGAATAATAGAACTAATAATACTAAACATGGAGAGATTTTTTTTTTTTTTTAAAAAAGAGGAAACTTGTGCCTGTACCCGGACTATATATTAAAACTAGAGAATAGATAGTAGACAAATACTTCAGATAAAATACTTTTCTCCAAGACATTTATTGACTGGATCGGTAGGATTTATATGGCTGCACAAGTCAAACATGATTCTGGGTGACATTAAAAACAATTATAAATTACAAATCCAAAATATAAAGAAAATCAACTCAATCAATAGATACTTTTATTCATCCTGTCCCAAAAGCATGGAGAAAGAATTAAATTTTCTCTGGGGATATGGTTATTCTTCAGTGCATGAGTATTCTCCTACAAATACGCATCTCTAATCAAATAATGAGAAATGGTTTTACTATGTGGTTCTCTGCCTACAATTTGCATGGGGCAGAAGGTCCAGAGAAAACTTCGCTGCTGTGTGTTGTTCATAACAAAATTATACAGAGTCAAGAAATTTGTTGTTCTTCCTTGTTCTTTCACTACCCTGCATCATCCCCAACTCTAATCTGACAAAGTTTAAAAGATGCTTTGTAGCACAAAGAACTACCTATCTAGAAGCATCCCAAGCCTGAAGCTAATGAATGAAAAATCTGCACTCCAAAGTATGCTGCACTCTGAGAGTGGTGGGACAATATAAACACTCCAGTTACAAGACAAGAGAGTGGCAGTGTTTTTCCCACCATCTCTTAACAGTTGCCTCCTCTGCTCTGGTTAATTTGGCACTCTCACAATTCTAGATTGAGGCAAGATAAATAATACATTTAGGCACATATCTTCACACAGCATGAACTGAACTGCTGCTCATTTAACTCAACATGCATGTTGATGTTTGCTCAAGGAAAAAAAACAATTTCGCCAAACAAAACACTCAAACCACTTATATCCATTTTAAATTAGGATAAGGAGCACAGGCTAAAAGGAACTCTTGTGGTACACAGGGGGGACTGTGAAGGAAGACTAAACAAGAAATTGATTTGGGAGGTTTTTGCATTAAAGGCTAAGAAAAAATTAGTTACTATTCTTGTTACAGATTACTTTTGAAAAAAATCACCTCTCTCTTTCTCTCTGTTAGTTTGTGTGTGTGTGTATGGGGTTGTGTGTATATAAAAGAGAGATGGTCACTCAAGATAATTTCTTCACAATGAATGGAATTCATTGATTTCTTTTTTATATTAATGCATAAAACTAGCCCTTGAACTAAGGCTATGGACATAAAAGCAGCACTTCTGCATGTTAAATATACAGCATCTCAATATTCCATAATATGAAATTAGTGAATAGCAATTATTTACTCTAATTAGTATATAGCCAGAAAAATGAGTAGTATATAATTGGGGACAATCCTGTAGTACTAAATTCAACTCGTTTTTTGGTCTATTGGTTTTAACTACCAACAATAAAGAGAATGGTTGCCTTTGGAAGTATGTCCTTCTGGGTAACACCATCTTACTTTGTTTCAAGACATGATGAAGCCAACACAATAGTGTGCTTTTAGATCACTGTGAGTTTAGATGGAAAATAGAAATTACCTCAAAGAGGTAATTCTTCAGGCCTGTTGAACATCCACAGGTCAGCACAGAATTAGTTTAGACCCCAGAATATTTTATGCATGATTCTGATATAAACATGTTGGATTTAATGATGAAATTTAATGATTTTAAGCAATCTTGAGCAATCTTAATTATTGAGAGACAGGGCTCTTGGGATCAGGGAGAAGAACAGGGAAGACTTGAGAAGATGGCACTGAGATGACAGGCTCGGGAGGCCGCTGGACTTCGCTGGGGCAGATCAGAATGGCAATGTCGAGGCGGAGGCTTTTGGGGGCTGCAGAGGTGGGGAGGCAAAGGTTCAAGAGATGGCTGGGCTCTGCTGGGGCAGATCAGGACGACAATGCTAATTTTTAAATTAGTTTTTAAACCAGTTTTAAATTGTAATTTTTAATTGTTTTAAATTTTTAAATTTCTAATTTTTTACATCAGGTTTTTAATCATGATCGGCCATTTAAATTAGTTAATATTAATTTGTTTTTTAAACTGTCATTTACTCTATGTTCCTTTTAGACGGCTGTACACTGCCCCGAGTCCTTCGGGAGAGGGGGCGGTACAGAAATTAAATTAATAAAAATAAAATAAATGCTGAGATGGAGGCCTTCAGGGATTGCTGACGTGTGGCAGCAAAGGCTCCAAGAGACTGCCAAGGCACTGAGGCAGAGACAAGGGACTGCCGAGACACCAAGGCGGAGGCTATGAGGGACCACTGTGTACACCGGAGCGACTGGGGATACGGCCTCAAATGACTTCTGAGACCCACCGAAGGCAGCAGCGCCAGGAGTGGCCAAGAACACCCTTGAGAAACAGCCCCAAGAAACAGCCCCAAGAAATAGTGAGGACCGCCAAGAGTAGCCATGGGGATGAACACTGCAGTCATAACAATAGACATTGTTCCCCTTGGTCTCTTAATTTTTAATTCTTATTTTTAGGGTCTGGAGTGGCTACAGAAGCATTTCACTGCATTTTGTACTTTGTATAATTATGCATGTGACAAATGAAATTGAAATTGAAATTGAAAGGAAAATGAGCTTGACTTTAAGAAGCTCTGCTCTCTCTCCTGCCCTCACCCCTCCCCCATGATTAGAAAAGAACAACAACAATCTGTCTTCTATTATTATGTTCTCAACTAGTGACAACCTCATAGATACACTAAAGCACAAAATCAACACAGGGTGCTATACTTTACTGAGATTAGCTTTAGTACAATGTTTCAGTCTAATTATGTTATTCCTCCTCTTTTTCTTATACTTATATGAATCAAGGAGGTGTTTACATGAGCTACTTCTAAATGTTAGCACACTTTCCAAAACATAAAGAATGTTTCAGGCCTCTTGCCTAGGTAACAGTTCTTTCATTTTTCTGTTAAGGTTAGCTACCTTACTCTCTATATTAGCCTAAGATTACTCTGCCATTTTAGAAGAAAATTATTTTGAAAAAATCCTTCACAAATGGTGTATATTTGTCTGGGAGAATGTATAAGCATGCCCCTCCCCCATATATACTGAGTGAACATGATGTTATACTCGTATCATTTGGTTCAGAAACACTTAAATTACTCAATCTAAAAAAGTGAAAGTTATATTAATTTGTTTAATATATTTTACTTCACATGATAATGAATTACAGGCAGCAGATTTAGTGATGATTAAAACTAGGCCTTTTAAACAGAAGGTTCACTATAAGTTTTCTTTAAAAAAAACACTCTAAATTAAAACACGAATGTTATGAGACCTTTGTTTGCTCATTGATTTGAACTTTCCATAGTCAGTGCAATGATAACAACATATGGAAAACTTCACGCAACTTACCAGCTTGCTGTGTCATTTTCATATTATGTTCACTGAAGAACAAGACTGTCTCAGAGATTGAGAACATAGCTGGTACACAGTGTTCTATACCTGATTCAAATTACAGTAGACACCAAGTCTGGTGTCAGTTAGCAGAGAGCGGGAAAACCCGGTTA
>JAEANM010020964.1:0-11974 GCA_017656035.1 Myanophis thanlyinensis
CTCTCTCTCCCTCTCTTTCCCCTCTCTCTCTCCCCCCCCCTTTGAAGGGGACACTAAAGGCTACGTGAGATCAGACAGGTCAGTCTAGAGCACCGTCTCAGCACAGGCTCCCCCTTTCTTGGCCGATGGTCTGGCACTGCCCCATTTCATGGAAACCGAGCGGCTGCCTCTCTCAAATCTCAGGCGGAGTTCACCCCAGTGTTAAACAACTGCAGATTATTCACTTTGTGACTGGCAGGAACATGGGACGTAACTGGCTTGGGAGAACTGTGTGGCTTAGCCTTACCTTCAGCTCTGACATCTTGCACTAACTTTTCTGCCGTCTTCCCAGAGTAGAATTCTTCGGCCCCATTTTCTGCCACGGCCTTCAGCGTCTTCTCTAGGGCTGCCCAGTGTAAGTCCTCTCCACTGCTCAGGACGGCCCCTTGGTCACTGCAGAACAGTTGGCTAAAAGAAACGCCCAAGAAGGATGCCGGTCAGCCCTTCCTGCTCTTCAGGCCTCTCTATGGAAGCCCTGATTCAGCCTGTACACACAACCAGGGGGTCAGGCTATTCTCCAAAGGACCGGAGGGCAGGACAAGAAACAAGGGATGGAAACTAAGCAAAGAGAGAAGCAACCAGGAATTAAGGAGAAACTTCCTAACAGGGAGGACAATTAACCAGGGGAACAGCTGGCCACCAGAAATCATGGGCACTCCAATGCTGGAGGTTTTTAAGAAGAGACCAGACAGTCACTTGCCTGAAATTGTATAGTTCTCCTGCTTGAGCAGGGGGCTGGACTAGAAGATCTCCAAGGTCCCTTCCAGCTCATTCTATTCTATTCTATTCTATTCTGTGGCCAGATAGGACTTTCCTTTAAATACAGGTAGTCCTCGACTTACAAGAGTTCATTTAATGACCGTTCAAAATTACAACAGCACTGTAAAAAGTGGCTTATGACCCGTTTTCACACTTATGCCATCCTCAAGGTCACGTGATCAAAATTCAGATGCTTGACTCATATTTATGACGGTTGCACTGTCCCCCTGGGTTCAGGCGATTCCCTCTTGCAACCTTCCAGCAAGCAAAAGTCCGCAGGGAAGCCAGGTTCCTTTAACAACCGGGTTACCCACTTAACAACTGCAGGAATTCCTTTAACAACTGTTGCAAGAAAGGTTGTAAAATGGGGCAAAACTGTCTTGCTTTGTGACAGAAATTTTGGGCTTTTAATTGCAGTCATAAGTCGAGGGCTAGCTGTACTTCATTTCTCCTGAGACTGCATTGAGAATCATTCTGGTCGAGTGCAGATTCTATGCGTTTCCAGATATGGCTGCTGTGGCCCACCAGCTGCCAGCAGAGCTGTCGGCAGACTCAGGAAGTGAGGAGGTTGGGCAGGATCTTGGGCCAGTCCTGGAGTCTGGGGAAGGCACTGATGGGTGCTCTGCATCAGAGGCAGAGATGGGGCTGATGGGGCCCTCCGACAGTTATCAGCTGCCTTCAGAGTCGGAGATCAATGGGGAAGAAGAACAGCTGGAGCCTGTTTCAGATGCATGTATGCACAGAGCTGTCAGGAGAAGGGAACAACTAAGGAGCAGGGGTCGACTCGGAAGGAAAGGCACAAGTGGATGCTGAATGGCCCCTCCCATAGGGAATAAATAGGAGCAAAAGGGGAGGGGTGTTTGTAGGAGACAATTAGTTTGCTCATTATTGTGAAGATTTGCTTCTCTGAGTTCGTGCCTCACAGAGACTCCTTGCCAAGTATTTCGACTGGAAACTCAGCCTGGCAACTATCCAAGGACTGAGAAGGTCTGTTTTTGCAATAAAACCTTGAAAGGTTTACTTCTGAAAGTTTTCTGGGTGTGAATGAGAAGAATTCCCAGTAATGAAATAAAAAGGGGGTATTTTGGGGACCAAAAGCCTGTTTCGTGATTCTGTTATGCCTGGGTCAAAACAACAGCCTTGATGTGTGGCTCTTCTTCATCTGTGTGGGGTTAAAGAGCCTGCGGATGGGAAGCGCTGAAACTCCCCGTGGGAGGGCAGCTTCTCTCCTTGCCCCTTCCCTGAAAGTGGGGCTGTGGTGGCCACTCCCCTGCCATGCCACGTAGAAGCACACACCCCACCAAAAGGGAAGGAAAGCGCTAAATCTCTTCACACACACACCCCCCACCCCTACAACTAGGCAAGGAGAGGTGCTGCTAAACCAGACCTACAGCAAACAATGATGCCAGACCTCAATCCAGATAGCTGGGGGACAGCAGGGGGGGGAGAGAAAGATAAGAAAGACAAGGCAAACTATTTCCCCCTCTAGCTTATCCTTATCCTGGGGAGCTGGAAGGAGAAGGCCACGGTCCCTTGTCAAAGGGGAGGAAGAGGACATGCCAGTCAAACAATGCAGCTCCGGGAGGGACGAGAGATGATCAGAATGGGCACAAGCTCTTGGGTATTCCACCAGAAAAATATAGCAAGGAGAATGTATACTTGATTTTATATATATTAACTGCAGCTAGAATTGTACTTGTATACAATTGTATACTGGAAAAGCTAAGAAATTCCCACAGAGGAGAAAGTGATTTGAAAAATGTTAGAACGTGCGGAAATGAACAGATTGACGTTGGAAATTAAGGAAAAAGAACACACTGAATATGATATGATATGGGATGTATTTTAGGAATAGGGATTAGACAGATGGAATTTAATGAAGATCATTGTAATAAAGGAGAGTTGTTAAAGGAGACAAGAAAAAAAACTTATTATAATCATTATTATTGTAAGCTTTATGGAATGAATATTAACCGAATGAATATTATATTGTAAACTATAATTATTACTAAGCAAATTGTCTTTACCCAGACACCAAATAGACGATGGAATTTTGATATGTTAAAAAAAAAGAGAAAAGAATGGGCACAACCTGGAAACAAAGCGATGCTACCTAAATGGCAGCAGAGATTTGGCTCAAATGACAAGATTTATCCAACTGCCTTCTGTTCATATTGAGTAATTTTACGGACAGTGTTTTGCAAGGCATTGAAGATCTGACTGTCCCATTCCCATCCCCCCTCCCCTGCCCCAATTATTTAGGTCAAATGGCTTGGCTGGGGGAGGGGGGTCTCCTGGCTTATCCTTGGGAGGTAGGGGAGGGGCTACATGCCGTGGGTTTGTGTGTTTTAATGCTGTAAGCCACCCCAGGGTTCACTCGTGTGAGACGGACAGCTGGATAAATCAAATAAGGGGAATAACAAGGAATGTCATTGTAAGGTACCTTATTTGGGCAAAGCAGGTGACAGTGTATCCCGTATTTTAATTAGAAACTTGGTTAAACTGTTGACTTGATTATTACAACTCAGACATCCTTACTTCCTAATCAAACTGGAGAGTTGTACTAACTGAGGATTAGAATAAGATAAGAATCCACAAGATTTAGAATAAGAAAGTGGAGGCGACAGATATCGGATTTGCAGATAGGTGAACAAACAGTCAACCCCGACTGCTCTTTAGAAGGCCAGATCCTGAAGGTGAAACTCAAATACTTTGGCCACCTAAGAAGAAGGAAGGACTCCCTGGTGAAGGAAGAGCCGAATGCTGGGAACGATGGAGGGCCAAAGAAGAAGAAGGGGACGGCAGAGAAGGAGGGGACTGGATGGAGTCACGGAGGCAGTCAGCCTGAGCTTAAGTGGACTCCAGGGGATGGTGGAAGACAGGAAGGCCTGGAGGAACGTTGTCCATGGGGTTGCAATGGGTCAGACACAACTTCGCAACTAACAACAACAGTATTAGGTGAGACGGAGAATGCTCAAAAGACAGGAACAGCATTTAAAAATGGTCAAAGGCTAAAGAACTTGGCTGAAAATAAGAGACTCGGCTCTTCACTTAGAAAACAGAAACTGAATGCACACCTATAAGATGGATAGGTAACAAGAGGTAGGAAAAAGACTTGAATTTGAGGTTCATTGAAAACCAAATATGAAGGTTCACACTAGAGAACCTAAAAGATATTTGTACTTCTAAGAACCTTCTCCCAAGTAACAAGCATTTTGCACTTTTGAACATAGCCAGGCTAAGAATGCTTCCTAACAATCCTTTTGCCACTATTGCTCACCACAAAATGATGCGAGGTTGGTTCCAGGGGATTATCAATGCTTCTTTGAGAGAGGGGTTCTTGCCTGCCACCTTGAAAGAGGCGGTGGTGAGACCTCTCCTCAAGAAGCCGTCCCTGGACCCAGCCTTGTTGCCTGCCATTTTCCCAATCCCATGTTTAAAAGTTTGATCTCACCATGAGGATGAATTCTTCAAAGACGACTCGAGGAATTTTAGAAACAGGCTCAAAACATCTGATACCCGGATCCCAAGGCCAAGCATCTCGATGGTGGGTTCAAAAAGGTCCTTCCATGGTAATCTGCCATAGCGTCGGTGGGCTTCTTCATAACCACGAAGTTCCCCAGGAACAGCAATCCATTGAGATCCTACCGAAGAAAGGCATTATGGATCATGCAGAGTGTTCTCCAATTTTCTCACCCTAATTTCACCATATTCAATTGCTTGGGTTAGTTTCACAACTCCCTTGTGACTTGTAAAAACATACCAAAATTATTGGTAGAAAAACATGAGCGTCTACTTCAGTGTTTCTCGACCTTAGCAACATTGATGAGATGTGTCATCTCCTAGAATTTCACCAACCAGCTTAAAATCAGTAAGGCTGAGAAACATCAGTCTACCCGATGACTCGTCCTAGCAAAACCCTTTCAGATGCAAGTATGGTTGAGGTTTTTAAGGGTCATAAGTCAGAAGAGAATGATATGAATGGCCACCTGTATGATGTTCTCTGCTTAAGGAATCCTCTTTGGGATTAAAGAGGTTAAGTTCCTCCCCATTTTAAGTCTTTGAGATATTTAAAAAGAGACTGGACAGTCACTTGTCTGCAACTGTATAGGGTCTCTTTTTTGATCATGGGTTTAAATTAGAAGACCCCCTAAAGTCCCTTTCAGCAATATTCTAATTGATTGATTAACTGACATCTGAAATTCTATCAGTCTTATGGCATCTAAGTGGCATAATACAACATAGTAAGCCATACATTATTTTAATTTAAAAAATGTTGAATAAGCCACAGTGGTCTACTTCACACAAAACCCTAAGTCAGTGCAGGCAAACCTGTTACATCACGTGTGCTGTCCTGCATGCCAAATATGGCATGCAAAACCGGCTTGCCTGGACCACGTGGTCTCGCTGGCCTTCACATGTGCGGGAGTGCCAAAACCTGGAAGAGCAGCGTCCCAGCGTGCCCACATGCTCTGAGAGCTGATCGTCCACTTTCTGGTGGGTGCATGCATGCCGTCCATCTGGGCTTCTGGTTCCTCGCATGCATGTGCATGTCATGAACAGCTGGCCGACGCACAAGCACACACTGGAAACAGCTGACCAGTGCACATGCACATACCATACACGCTGGGACACTGTTCTTCCAGGTTTTGGCACTCCCACACATGTGAAAGCCAGCTGGCTGGCACACATCTGTGCACAGGAACACAGATGAGGAGCTTGTGGGGCTGCACATGGTACATGGATGGTTCTGTGTGCCACTTCTGGCACGCATTCCATAGGTTTGCCACCACGGCCCTAAGCCATTAATTATGGGTTGCAAAACTCAACTGGATTCACACACTGGACTGGACACACTTATAATGGTTTGAGGAGGGGAGCGAGGACAACCAATGTGCTGATGCCATCTGACACAATCTGCCTCTATAGCAATAGCACTTAGACTTATATACCGCTTTATAGTGCTTTCCAGCCCTCTCTAAATGGTTTACAGAATCAGAATATTGCCCCCAACAATCTGGGTCCTCATTTTATCCACCTCGGAAGGATGGAAGGCTGAATCAACCTTGAGCCTGGTGGGATTTGAACCGGCAGACAGCAGAAGTACTGCACTAATGCACTACTGCACTCTAACCACTGCGCCACCAAGGTTTCTATGGTGAAACCACTTTGGGGGGGGGCTCTTTTCCCAAAGTAGCTTCATGTTCCTTCCAATGGAAATGAGATTGTCTCTCGGTGTACATAACACCTACCAGGCTGATTCTCCCAAAGAGATCAGGGTCTCAAGCACACCCACCCACCCTGGCATGCATTTCCTCCCTAGCCCCACTGATACAAACCATTGTATTACTGAATTGTACAGTTACCTGGAAGCAAAGAGTCTCTACACTGTTTCAGCAAACCTTCAGTGATGTTTTGGGGAGCTCTTTCACGGGCATTGAGCACCTCCACTTTTCCTGCAGTCCAAAGGAGGAGAAGACACTGAAAAATCCACACAGCTTCCACGGAGGTGATGAATAACACCTAACCTTGTCCTGACAAAGTTTACCTAGATTCAAATCTCAGATCTCTTATTTCACTCACAAAATCCACATTCAACCCACCTCTAAAGCTCCGGTTTGTTGATCGCTTACACTTTCTTCATTTTTCTTAGGATCTTAAAAACCATGATTCAAGGGAATCAAACATGACCAACCACCCTTTTTTTTAAGGGTGCTGCTACGCTAATGGTTCCATCTGAGGCCACTTTTTCTCAAGGTTGGATGAGCCTACCTGTCGGTGCATCGTAGATGGTGAAAATAACGCCTCCACCCAGGCCCATGCTCTGCGGATTCAGGACTGACGTGCAAACTAAGGCTGCAATAGCAGCATCTACAGCTGAGCCACCATGTTTTAAGATGTCCCTGTGGGGCATAAAGAGGACGGAGCATGAAACATCAAAATCCGGCAGTAGAAGAGCTGAGAAATCAGACACAATGGGCAGACAGCAAGATAGCAGCAGCAGCAGCAAGATAGCAATAGCACTTAAATTTATATATGCTTTTCCAGTCCTCTCTAAGTGGTTTATGGAATCAGAATATTGCCCCCAACAATCTGAGTCCTCATTTTACTGACCTCGGAAGGATGGAAGGCTGAGTCAACCTTGAGCCTGGTGGGATTTGAACCGGCAGACAGCAGAAGTACGGCTGTACTGCAGTACTACCACTGCGCCACCAAGCCGAGATACCTGGCTGTCTGAAAGGCACCATTAATGATGCCCTTCACCACGCAGAGGCTGGTGACCAATGGCTGCTGATTGAACTGTGCTGGAGAGCAGCCCCTGAAGACAGCAGGCCATCTCTGGGGATGCCGATGACTTCACATATGCACTTCTCTCTCCCAACTCCTGTGTTCTCCTCCTCAGATTAAGCAAACACGAGAGCTCGTTCAAGGGAGAATTGCAACAGTATTCATCAGCAGGAAGGGACCAGGAAGAGTAGGGAATGTCTAGACAGCCAGGGATCCTGAGGAATTAATTGCATGCTCAGCTATTGTGGAACAAGAAACAGTTGCCGCTACGAGGAATGTGTCCTGAGAGTTGCTGATAATTGCTAGTTGTGAGTGAATGCCTGCTTGTTCTTGAGTAAGCAGAGCTGCAGTCTAGGAATATAAGGCAACCAGCTTTTGGAGAGGGAAGTCACTGGTACAGAAGCACCTAATACAACATTCGTTCATTGGTTTATTCATTTGTATTCCACCTTTATTATTTTTTTAAATGACTAAAGGTGGCAAACGTACCTAATGCACCACCTTCCTTCTATTTTCCCCAGAGCACAGAGGTGAAATTCAGCAGGTTCTAGCAGGTTCATTAGAACCGGTAGCCAATTTTCTAAGCAGTTCGGAGAGCCGGTTGTTAGAAGAAATCTCCTTTTGTTTTTTTCCTACTTTACAGGGTTAATCCTGTAAGGAAGGCAGGAAAGAAACATCCTGGGGTTGTTTCTAGCCTAATCTTTATTGCCCCGCTTGCAGGAACTGCCCACCCAGTCACATGACCCCCCCCCAGCTGCGCCCACAGAACCAGTAGTAAAAAAAAATGAATTCCATCACTGCCAGAACACCAACCCTGTAAGGTGCATTGGGCTGAGAGTGACTGGCCCAAAGTTGGAACAAAGTTTGTGAAGACAATGCGTTCAACGGTTGTAATTAATTTTCCCCATGTGTCTTTTTCTGCTAGTGCTGCTTAAAAAACAGAAGAGGAACAGACATAATTCAGAAGTCCTGAACTGCAAAGTCTATGGCGTGTTTGCTCTTGTTTCTGAAAACAATTTGGCTGATCTTTGCAACAAGTGCAAATTAGTATCTTATCTCTGACGATCTAGGCTCCAAAGTTCACTGTTAAAAAAGCTAAAATAGCATTAAGAGTTGTAAATTTAATTTTGCACAGATTTTTTGTCTGCAAACATTGTATTGTTAATTAGAGCTTATAAATCCTATGCTAGACCAATCTTAGAGTATTGTTCAACTGTTTGGAATCCCCACAATATATATGTAACATCAGTACAATCGAGCGGGTCCAGAAGTACTTCACGAGAAAAGTTTTGCACTCTTCTGTACACAATAGAATCCCCTACACCAGTAGTGGCAAACCTTTTATTTACCAAGTGCCAAAAAGTATGTGCTTTGCATGTGCCATCTGCACTTGCGTACGGCTCCTCCACCTGTGCTGGACATGCAACCATACCATCTGCGTATGCGTGCAGCTTTTGCACATGCAATGCACGCATACTGCATGCAGGCAGTCACGCACACATGAGCAATCGGGTGCTCCAACACTGGAGGTTTTCAAGAAGAGACTGGACAGTCACTTATCTGAAATATTATAGGTTCTCCTGCCTGAGCAGGGGGCTGGACTACAAGACCTCCAAAGTCCCTTCCAGCTCTATTCCATTCCAGTCCATTCCATTCTATTTCTATTTCTATTTCTATTTCTATTCCATTCTTTCTTATTCTAGTCTAGATAGAGACAGACAGACAGAGCTTGTCAGATGCTCATCTTCACTTTCTTTGAAGCCCGCTATGCAACTGCCATAGCCAGGGGCCTTCTGGGAAGGGAAGGGTGCTGGAGGTGGGAAAAAATGCTATAATGGGGAGTATGGACAGAGGTGCCAAACCGAGCCATCTACCGAGCTTCAAGGGCGCCAGTCCTGGGAAAGGAATTTACATCCACACCTGAAGCACCAGAGTTCCCAAAATATTGGAAGGATATCTGATTGGACTGCCCTCCCGAAGGGGAGGGTTTTGGACATTGAGGATTGCTTTCAATATACAATTTCCATGCATTTTTTCCTCAGAGCTTCCCTCAGTCATGCTGCACCCAGCATTTCTCGTAAAAGTGCCTTTTTTCTCTTAAACCTAGGAAATCGAGGGTCGTTCTTTCCTCAGGAGTAACTGGGGCCAGTCTGCAGTAGGCAAGCTCTGCTGTAGCCGTCAGACATGAGGGGTTGCTATGGGGAAGGAGACAGAGAAGCACAGGCAGCTGCACAAACAGGCTGAAGAACAGTTTTTATCCGTGGGCTCAGACTCCTGAATGAAAATAAAAGAACTTTACAACAATAGTACAATTGACTTGCGGGGCCAGTGCGATGTGCAATAAGTTCACACGGTGCAGAAGGATTGTGTGTTTGTTAGTAGGATTCACTAGGTTAGGGATTTTCTGTTTTTCACTGTGAGTTGTGTTGGGTTGAGGGGGGCAGAGGTGAAATTCAGCCAGTTCTAGCCTATTTGCTAGAACCGGTAGTTAATTTCCTAAGCAGTTCGGAGAACCGGTTGTTAGAAGAAATCTCCTTTTCTTTTTTTCCCACTTCACAGGGTTAATCCTATAAGGAAGGCAGGAAAGAAACATCCTGGGGTTGTTTCTAGCCTGATCTTTATTGCCCTGCTTGCAGAAACTGCCCACCCAGTCACATGACCCCCCCCAGCCACGCCCACCAAGCCACGCCCACAGAACCGGTAGTAAAACAATTTGAATTCCACCACTGGTTAGGGGGGCAGTACCGAGGGAGGCTCAGTCAATCTCATTGTACACAGGTTGAACTCTGAGAATAAAGATTTGAATTGAATTGAGACCGATGTGGACCGCAAGAGGCTTCAGCTTGCGGAGCCCCCCGCCCCCGGCCCAAACCTCATCATCCCAAAGAGGAGCTTGAGTGGCTGGGGAACGTGAGCATCGGTGAGGAAGCCCCCAAAACCCCGGTGGTCGCTCACCCTGGGGGTGAAGGAGGAGGATGTGGAGGAAAAAAGTCCTCGGTGTGATGTACAACCAGGGAAGCTGAGGAGCCAGAAGACGGGAACGTTGTGGAGGTTGGGGCGAAGAGGAGCTCCCAGGGGAGTTGGATGAAGAAGAAGACATGGTGGAGAAGCCCAAAGGGTTTGAGAGGTGACTTTGGGAATCGGCGGGTCAAAGAACTCCTTGCCCAGCTAGCAGAGCTTCGACCCCCACCGGAGCCGGTGGAAGATGGCACCACAGCACAGGTGGCTGCAACAGGAGGGGGTTGGCAATCCCACCCAGACCCATCCCGGCCCAGGCAGCTCTGCCACCAGCCGCTCAGGCAGCGCAGCCTCTTCCCCAAGGGGTGGTGGGGCTGTCCTCCTAAGACAAGGAGTGTCAAGACTTCCCACTCTGGGCTTGAAATACACAGCAGACCCAAAACAACTGGGGGTTTTCCTCGCCCAGGTATTTATTTATTTATTTTATTTATTGAATTTCTATACCGCCTCCCTCCCGAAGGACTCGAGATGGTATATCGCCTAATAAAAGACATAAATATATACAATTAAAAACCAAATTAAAATTTCAAATAATGCAATGGCCAATGAATTAAAACCCAATTTAAAGAGCAGTTAAAAATTAAAAATTTAAATTTAACATTTAAAACTAATTTTAAAACAAAGATTAAAACCTCCATTGAGTACTAGGCCAGTCCAGCCTGCTGAAACAGGTGGGTTTTTAATGCGTGCCGGAAGGTCCGCAGGTCTGTGATGGTCCAGATCTCCGGGGGCAACTCGTTCTAAAGGGAGGGTGCCCCCACAGAGAAGGCTCGAACCTTTGGGGCTGCCAGACAACACCATCCCAACAATGGAACCCCGAGGAGGCCCGCCCTGTGGGCACACAAAGGTTGGCTGGAGGCTGATGGTGGCAACAGGCGGTCCCATAAGTACCCGGGTCCCAAGCCATGGAGCGCTTTAAAAGTAAGCACTAGCACCTTGAATTGCACCCAAAAGGCCACAGGGAGCCAGTGCAGCTTGCGCAAGAGAGGTGTAATATGGGAGCTCCAAGGAGCCCCCAGGATCACCCACACGGCCACATTCTGTACCAACTGCAGCCTCCGAGTGCTCTTCAAGGGGAGCCCCATGTAGAGAGTATGTAGAGAGATATGGAATGATATACTCTATACATGTAGAGAGTATGTAGAGAGATATGGAATGATATATATATGGAGGCAACGTGGCCACCAAAGCAGCCCCGGTCTGGTGTGTAACCAAAGCTTGGCTGTGGAGTGGAGAACAAGTTGGCAGGAATAGGAATAACAAAATACTGGGCCCTATCTAGCAAAATGAAATTTAATGGAGAAAAAGTAACGTCTTACACTTAGGAAAGAAAATCCAAATGCATGGGTACAAATTGGGTGTAACTTGGCTTAATAGCAGTAACTGTGAGGGGGATCTTGGCGCCCTAATGGATAATCTCTTAAATAGGAACCAGGGGTATGTGGCAGCAGCCCAAAAAGCCAGTGCAATCTTAGGCTGCATTAACATAGAATCAAGATCACGTGAAATGTTAATACCACTTTATAATACTTTGGTAAGGCCACACTTGGAATACTGCATCCAGTTTTGGTCATCCCATTATAAAAAAGATGGTGAGACTCTTGAAAGAGTGCAGGGAAGAGCAACAGGGATGATTAGAGAGCTGGAAAACATGAAGGACAGTTTCAGAAATTGGGTACGTCTAGCCTAGTGGCTCTATGCGGCCGCACGGGTAATTATGGGAACCCCTAGGAGCTCCCACGTTACACCTTTCCTGCGTGAGCTGCACTGGCTTCCTGTGGCCTTTCGGGTGTGATTCAAGGTGTTGGTGTTTACCTTTAAAGCGCTCCATGGCTTGGGACCCGGGTACTTACGGGACCGCCTGTTGCCA